>VUQH01043807.1:3423-29335 GCA_015106775.1 Etroplus canarensis | reverse complement strand
AGATTTTTCAACTCTGGAAAATTTGTGCCGCGCGGCATCATTTTCATCGCGTGGCCGATTCTTGCCGCGCCGCCCACGCCGCGCCACCTGAAACGCGCCACCACTCGCGAAACGCGCCGCGCCGGCCGCTCAAATCGCACTGCAGGACCTCTCGTCGACTTAACATTGAAAGCGGCCGCACAAATCGCATTCGGTGTGAACGTAGCTTCACGTTTCTCTAACAGCTAAGGTTTCTATAATGTTTCTACAGTATTTTTCTAAAGTTTCTCTAACACTACAGAAATGTCACCATCAGCTGTAAGTGGGATTATTGCAAAGTGGAAGCATTTAGGAACCACAGCAACTCAGCCACCAAGTGTCAGATGGCGTAAAGTTACAGAGCGGGGTCACTGAGTGCTGAGGAGCATAGTGTGGAAAAGTGGGCAGGTCCTCTCATCCAACGTCAGTGTCTGACCTCAAATATGCTCTTTTGGATGAGTGGGCAAAAATTCCCACAGACACATTCCAACATCTTGTAGAAAGCCTCCCAGAAGGTGCAAAGGGGGACCAACTCCATATTAATGCCTCTGGATTTAGAATGGGAGGTCAGAAAAGCTTCTGTAGGTGACCGAATACCTTTGTCCATATAGTGTACCTTACTGTGGGACCAGTTCACAAAATGACCTCTGCTGTTTTAAACTGTCTTAGTTATGGCAGCTGTTCAGTACATCTTTTTGTTTTGTTTTTTAACAAAACTTTTTTCAAGATTGAATTTATTATCTTTGCAACAGCACAGTTTGCTTGGTTTTTACGAAGCTGAAATGCCAGCAGCCTACTGACCCTATTTCCACATTCATATCATCTTTGGTTGGCAAAACGTAACACCCCTTCTGCTTTATAAGTTAATAACTCGTTAAGCGCTTGTCTGTTTTTGATTGAGAGATTTCAAAGTACCTCCAGCGTTTGTTCTATTATGCTCCCTCTCTAATTCTTTAATGCATGTTTCTAGTCTTTGTTGTTCTTTGTCTCGGTCTTTATTTATTGTTGAAGAGAGTGCCCTTAACACCACTTTTCCGTTTCTCATAATGTGTAGACTGAAATTTCTCTATTGCCATTATGGTCTATAAAATTCCTCCATTCCTGCTTTATCTTTTGAACTACCTCAGGATCATTCAAAAGTGATACATTCATCCTCCATGGTTTGATTTTTTTTTTTTTTTTGGTCATTTACTAAGTTTATTGACATGACCATTGGAGCATGGTCCGAAATTGTTACAGGATGTATATGGCAATCCACAACTTTATAGGCCTCCGTTTTCATTACACAAAACATCTCAATTCTGGAATAGCTGCCATGCACTTTTGAAAAGAAAGTGTAGTCTCTTTCTTTGGGTTTTTTTGCCACCATATGTCTGCTAAACCTGGCTCCTCCATTATATTATGCAGCACTTTGGAGTTCCTTAATATTTGTCCCTGTTCAAAAAGTTGTTTGTCTAATTTTTAGTTTAGAACACAGTTGAAGTTCCCTTCCACTAACAAAAAACCCTCTGCATGCAATGTTAAAATGTTTGAAATTTCTTTGAAAAAGCCTGGGTCCTCATTCAGAGCATAGAAATTTAAAATTGTCAAGTTAATTTCCCCAATTGTGCCCACAATCATAATATGACGTTCCATATGTGAATGCAGTATAGAAATGTCTGAATGAGAATGTGGATAGTGAAACTGGACATGAATAATAAACTAGTATAGTATATAGACATATATGTAGAAATAAATAAGGTGGACACAAACTGATGCTAAGAAAGGGTCTGTAGGATGAGCAGCAAAATGGATTGATAGTGTTTTCACAGTGCAGAGTTGAAGCGTTTAATAGCTACAGGTAGGAATGATTTCCTCTGGTGTTTTGCGGAGCTTCGTGGTTAAATGAGTCTATTGCTGAACGTGCTCCTGTGTCTGACCAGCACGTCCTGGACAGGGTGTAAAGGCTTGTCCAGTATTGACCTTAGTTTGGCCAGTATCCTCCTCTCTGACACGACTGTCAGAGATTCTATCTCTACCCCCACAACTTTTCTGGCCTTACGGATCAGTTTGTTGAGTCTGTTGGTGTCTGCTACTTTCAGTCTGCTGCCCCAGCACACTACAGCATAGAGGATGGCACTGATGACCACAGACTCAGAACATCCTGAGCATTGTTCGGCAGATATTGAAGGTAGAAGATAGAGACGGCTCTGACCCTTTTTATAGCTGGCTACTGTGTGTTTGAAGTTCAGTTTGTTGTCCATGTGGACACTGAGGTATTTGTAATCCTCTACCATTTCCACACTGACCCCGTGGATGGAAACAGGGGTCACAGATGTTTTTGTCCTTCTCATGTCCACGATCAGCTCCTTGGTCTTTGTCACATTTAGCTGCAGATGGTTCCTTTCGCACCATGTGACAACGTTGCTCGCTACAGTCCTGCACTCTCCTGTACACCCTCATTTATACACCCAACTACTGCAGAATCGTCAGAAAACTTATGGAGGTGGCAGGTCTCTGTGCGGTAGCTGAAGTCTGTGGTGTAGAGGGTGACGAGAAAGGGAAAGAGAACAGTCCCCTGTGGAGCTCCAGTATTGCTGACCATAATTTCTGATACACAGTTCTGCAGACTGTGGTCTGCCAGTCAGGTAGTCAGTGATCCAGGCCACAAGGGAGGCATCCACCCCCATCGTTGTCAGTTTCTCACCTAGTAGGACTGGCCTGATGGTGTTGAATGGACTTGAGAAGTCAAAGAACATAACCCTCACAGTGCTCAGTGGCTTTTCTAGGTGTGTGTAGGACACGATTGAGTAGGCAGATGATGGCGTCATCAGCTCCCATTTGTGGCTGGCAGGCGATCCATTAAGGGGCTGACCATTGGTCGGAGCTGGCCAATGATGAGTCTCTCCATCGTTTTCATGATGCGAGAGGTTACTCGCTGACCAGGGAAGTCAGCTCCTCCGTTTTATTTCCCAGTGAGCAAATATTTCCCATGACAATGGATGGCAAGCATG
The DNA here is from genome assembly GCA_015106775.1 of Etroplus canarensis. Lineage (NCBI taxonomy): Eukaryota > Metazoa > Chordata > Actinopteri > Cichliformes > Cichlidae > Etroplus > Etroplus canarensis. The sequence goes on along the minus strand of VUQH01043807.1, from coordinate 26,324 downwards.
GTTTAAATCTCTCTTTTTCCATCACTCTCCGCTGTCTGGCTATGTCCTGTTTCCCCATTTGCATCCCCAGTGTGTTTTCCTATGAACGTCAGCAGAAATATCACCTAGTTCTGCCACAAAAGTGTTTGGAATCAGTTCCATTACTTGGTCCATTGTGTATGTTATTTGAGGTTTTATGATCCCCTGTGGTCCCGCGTCCTGAAAAAAGCAGGCGCAGCGTCGGTACAGGGCTTCATTATTGCCTATGATCCACCGTCCTGTCAAAAAACAAAGTAATCCTCTGATGAAAATAGAGCTGAAAACTTTGCAAAAAAGCATTATGAGTGAAAAAGAGCTAGTGAGGAAGTGGTAAATTAGTGATCTAAAAGCAGAAAAAAAAAAAAGAGGATTTGAGGAGGAAAAAAAAAAAATGGAGCATCAGTTACTGGCTGCACGCAGGTTGGCTCATACAATATGCCTTTTTACCCACTAACCTTGATCATGGAAGAGTCAAAAGCAATTTTAATGATGAGATTAGGAGCAAAGTAGTTCAGAAGTGTAACCAAGTGCATGGTTATAACAAATAGGCCTTTAACATCCTGAAATCCTGTATCCTCAGAAAAAATAGTGTGATTAATATTTTCAGTTTTTCTTTCCCAAGTTAAAAACATCACAGCAGCATTTTGCTCGAGCTGTAAATAAGAGTGTAGATTAGGAAATACTTTGGTACAAGCAGTTGCATCAGCCCAGACTAGAGGAGATTAGTGCTGTAGGAACATTGTTTATGTCCTCAAGAGACAGGACGGTCTATAATTTGGCAATACTTCTCAGCTGAAAAAACTGTTTACTATTTGATTTGTTTACCAAATTTCATAACTGAATCTAAAAATGACAGAGGTTCCTTGTATTTGGATGATTTGGCAATATATACTTTCGATAGAGCTCAAGGGACCAAAAAGAATCACTTCTGTCTTACTCTTATTCTACTGGATACAGTTTTTTGGATAACACTTTAGAGGCCTTACATGTTTATTGTACTCCTGGACAGGCTGTGGTGCTATTTGGTGCATTGATGCACTTGTAGATAATGTCCCAGAAGTCTTCAATTGGACCCAGGTCTGATGAACGTGAGGGCCAGTCAGTGGTATCAATGCCTTCATCATCCGGGATCTGCCTACGCACTCTGTCCACATAAGGCTGGGCCTTGGCCTGTACCAAGAGGAACACAGGGCCCACTGCACCAGCATGAAGGCTAAAGATTTCATCCCTCTGACCTAACCTACCCATCATGTGTCAGGGTACTGCCGGCTAGCTTGAAGAGGTCTATGTGCTCCGCCAAGGATATGCCTCCCCCACTGCCAAACCTATCACAGTGGATGATGTTACAGGCAGCATAATGTTCGCTCTAGCAATTTCAAGCGGCATGGTGCTGGGTAGTGAGCAGAGGTCCCACTTAAGGAAGTTGGGACCTCATGCCATGCTCCATGGAGTCTGTTTCTGACAGTTTAGTCAGAAATGTGCACATAAGTAATCTGTTGGAGACCATTTGGACAGCTCTAGCACTGCTCCCACTGTTCTTCCTCACACATTCCTTTTTGAAAGGCTGTCTCCAGTTCACCCAGTCTCATTTTGATTTGCACCAATGTAGGCGAAATAGATTCACAGTGGTTGAACTTCCTACATGGTCAGATCAATCTCACTAAAGCTTAGCAGTCTGTTATACTGTGATCAGAAGTTCAGTTAATTTATGTTTGAAGGTATACAGTCTTTGACTGCTCTTCAGAAATAAACCATCCATCTAACTGTTTCTTTAAGAAAATCGGGTGTGAGAGCAGCTGAAGGTAGTAATGTAAAGACTCCTGGCTGAAAATTCCATCCACTACATGCAGAGAAGAATGCAATGAAATCCTCCTTGCTTGCTGCCTCGGCACGCTGTACTGTACTCCGTTCTTCGCACATGCTCTCTGTCTGCCTTGCAGAGAATTCTGCACCCAGAGTCTTTGTCCATCTTCTGTGTGGACCAAATGTGTAGCTTATTAGATGAGGAAAGTGGAAAAAAAAGATTTTATATGCAAAAACAAATAAAACCATGCATGTAAAAACAGTTAAAATCATGCATAATTATAAAAACATTCTGAAAACACATCATGTCAAATGAATAGAATGACCTCCACCTCTGATGGTACATAAGCACTGCTGAGTGATATGAGTCGTTGTAACCACTAATTGTTCTGTATTATCTGTTTGTTTTTGTATAACCTGTTTCCACCATGGTCTTCAGGAGGACTTTTCTGCAATACACATTTCGTAAGGCCCCTCTCTCAGACAGACACACCCAGTGTTCATTAAAAGGACTCCATCTGTACAGGGCACACAGTCACGTCTGCTCCAGCTGTTTTGTCATCTTGCGTCCAGAGAGAAGATCTTTGTATCAGCATGATGTTTGGTGTGAAGATCTCTTTGCTCCTGCTTCTGGCTGCTGGAACAGTAGCATTACAAGGTAGGACAAGGATGTTTGACCTCAGATAAAGAAATAGAGTAACAGAGTTTACCCAGAGTTCCAGGTTCTGTAGCTTACAAATGTCTACTTCAAACTGCATGACTCCCTGCAGCATTATGGATGTATTTTTGTTATTAACTTAGCTTTAACATATTAAATTATAGCTACTAATAAAATTAATAAGACACTGATGTTCAATTGTTTTTTTTGTCTTCATCATACAGGACCTGACCCAGCTGAAGCCCATGATGACAGGGGTGAGTGACTTCTGGTAGATTTTAAGAGACAATTATGTTTCATATCATTATGATATCATATCCTAAATATAACCAAAACTAAAATGGTAACCAGGAACAGGAAGCTACAAAATGTAAAATTTGCAAGCACATTTTGAAATTACTATTAATTATATTACATTATATGCTCATATTATATTATATTATTATGTTGCATCTCAGAAAGGTATTTTCTGAGATGCAACATAATGAGGATGTCATGGCATGGCATCCTGTGAGGAGGATGGACCCAATGTGCAGACTCCAGGAAGCAGACAGAGTAAACTCAAAATAGGCTTTATTTTGCCAACTTACTCAAAATGAGTAAGTCCAAAGTCCAAAGCATGAATCCAAGGCACTGTGAAAACTCAGGCCAAAACTTAGGGAATCCTCACATGCAGGGAGAAAACATTGAAGACGCAACACAGAACTGAAGAGAGACAGAGACTAAATACACACAGACTAACGAGTAAACCAGAAACAGGACGGAGAGGAACACAGGTGGCATCAGGGGCAGGAAGTAATTAGAACACAAATGCACAAGACTGAACGGGCTTCAAAATAAAACAGGAACAGAAAACAAGACATAAGCACAAACCTGACAGAAGACAGAAACACACAGACAAGGGGATCACAGCAAACTAAAGTATAAGAAAACTGAGAACACGAAAAGGCCTGGAAAACTCAAAAACAACAACAAAACACGCAGACCATGACAATCTTGACCATTACAGTGGACAGTTCATCTACAGCTTGGTTCATAGTTTTAGCATGCAGATATATAACTGTATCATCAGCATACATCTGGCAAGTTAGAGTAGGTGGAGAAATTTTATAGATCATTAATATACGAACTAAACAAGAGAAGTCTTAAAGTTGAACCTTGAGGTACTCCAAAATTCTTATTAACTAGTTGTGAAATTTTATTATCCACTCGAACACACAGTTTTCTATCTGTAAGATATGATTTTATCCACTGAATTACAAGGGGTGAAAAATTAAACTTGGTAACTAAAACCTCATGGCTAACTCTAAAAAGCTTTCTTTAAATCAAGGTTGACAGCCCCAACCACACCTCCCTTGTCCAATTAGCTTTAATATTGTCTAAAAGAAAACAATTTGAAGTTTTCTGCAGAATATTTCCAAAACCCAAACTGCATAGGATGCAATCAGAAGATGGTAGTATTCAATTGTGATAATATCTGTTCAGAGATCCATTTTTCCTGCTGTTTTTGATACTACTGGAAGGATACTGGTTGGTCTATAATTACTGACAATCATGTCATCACTTGATTTAAATGCAAGAATGATAACTTCAGTTTTCCAAGCACTTAGAAACTCACTGTAATTGATGGACCAATTAACAATTTTTATATTAGAATTAATGCCTCCTTATAAGTTTTGATAAATTGCATTAAATAGCCTCAGCTGAGCCACTGCCATTCCTCATCCCACCTGGCCATTTCCTGCTCTTCTTCCTCCTCCTTCTCTCTCTCTCTCTCTCTCTCTCTCTCTCTTCTCTTTGGAGCAGTGTCGTCCCCCGTCATCTTCAGGTCATAATGTAACATGACACCGGTGGTTGCAACAAGGCCGGCCGGCCAACCCGAGCGTTTAAGACCAATGAATATCATTTGCTCCCGGTAGGTTCCCTGGCGTTTTCAGACGCTACCGCCGCCAGACTGAATCAGCGTTCGCGCCTGTCATGTCTCTGACATGACAGAACACACACAGACTCACACACACATACGCACAGAGTCACACAATAGTCCAAAAATACCCCCACACATTCATATAAACTGTAAACACACATCCCATCCTGCAATGTGCACAAACACTTTCAGAAAGAGGCGGGCACACATGCATCCTCACACACTGCTGCACACACACACAGGATATTGTCAGCCTCTGGAGACCACTTTGTTGTTTCTGATGCTTCTGTCATCCTTAATACACTTCACGCTGCTCTTACAAATCCAGAGATTTCTCACATCGCACACTTCTTATTCCCTCTTTTAAAAAAACCAATAGCTTTCAAAGGTTATCACCATGCAAACCACATTAGGACCCTTTCCAGGTGAAAGCAGCCTTGGTTAGATCCCCTCCCTCATTAAGGGGATTAAGGACAGAGCTGCCCCTCTTCTGGCTTACAAACAGCCGCAATAACCCCCTTGCCTCTGACCTCAGCTCTGATTTCCTGGCTTAGACCACTGTTTAAATTCCCTCCTGCCTCTGAAAATGTCCTCCCCAGGGATCCCCAGGGCTTTGATCAGCCGCCCCGATGTATGCACCCTTCCACCTCCACACACACCCCTAACCCCACCCATCCTACAACTGGGGGGAACAAGTGGGCTGAAAGGGGTCAGGGGTAACACTGCTGGAGATAAGAGAGAGGAGGCAAAGAATAAAAGGGAAGGCAGGTCTTGCAAAGATCAACTGGGGTTGGGTAAAGGAGTGGATAAGTGGGGGTTTGGGCTAATGAACCCCACTAATACCTCCTCTACACACACATATAACCACATACACCCAAATTTAAGAAGACCAATTACCTGCCTGATCTGATGCGATGACAGCACCTGCAACAGGGGTCAAAGCTCTTGGCAGGGTGTGCTAACAACCTTGTTAAGGAATACCTCATGTTAATGAGAGCTAATCATGTTGCATATTTAGATTCATGCTACTAGGGCAGTATGTGAACTTAAAAGATCACTAGTAATGCAAAGACCAGGCGATACCTTTTCATCTTTAAAGAAGTGCTGCACTGGATGCTGGGTTCACAAGTCAGGTCCCGGGTTTCAGTGCTACATGATGGAATGTACTGTATATAACATGCATTCGTGCACAGCAATTATAATCAGTAGCTGACATGCAAGAGAGTACTGTGTAAGGCTCATTTGCATTTGCAGGAAAAACGTGGGTGCATAAAAACAGACCTGAATTTTCTTAGACAGATTTCTTAAATAACCCAAGAAAAACCTCTGAGCCCTAATATTTCAGTTTGAGCCACTCAAGACTTGTTTCCCTAGAAAGTAAGAGTGATTTACTCAAGGTCTGTTCAGACTGCTTCAATCAAGAGCCTGGTATGAGATCCTTACCTGCACAGTGTATTTAGGAAAGTCAGTGATTGAAACTAATCCCTCTCCATACAGAAGCTCTTAAAGCAGCGTTTTATGGAGTAAATGTGCTGTAAATATGCAGGAAATATATTCCTAGACAGCCAAGATATCAAAGCAGATCCTAGATAGAAAAGCTTCCAAACTGCTATCTCATCAAATTAAAGTTTATTATGATAAAATTGATGCTGCGATAAAAAGTGTGTGACAACAGCAAGGAAAATCCTCATCTTACTTCAAGAAAGAAGAAGAAAAAAATTCCCCGAGGCCCTAAGCCGTGACCAAATACAAAGTTTTCAGAGGAAGTGATGAGGTAAATTTAGAAAAAATTGGGGTGAAAATGAAACAAGGAGCCAGTGTCATTTGGCAAAAGAGTATTGCAGCCAAAACATTTCCTTTTCCCTCTTCAAGAATGGCAGGAGAGCCAATTTGGACTGAATTATGTTGTACATATAAGTCTGGAATATGCACATAAAGCTCTGAAATGTGGAGAGAGCTCAGGCACTTTCTACTCTTCATCCCAAACTTATCATACATTTATTCTCTATTGCAGCACCGTCTCATGAATAATGATATAGTGCAGCAATCGCTACTAACTACTACTTCTAAGTTATGCTTATGTGAGAGATTATCCTCACGCTCCCTGTGAATTGGTGTGGCTGAAGAAAGGCGTTTATTTGAAATATTGTACTCAGTGATCCTGAGCACCCTTTTAAGGAACAGTAAGCCTCAACACAACAACTCCGTGCACAGCAGCATTAAGTTCTCAAGAGAGAAGGGAAGAGTGCCTTTTTGGACTGTGCTGTGCCCATTAAGACTGGAATTTAACAAAAACCATTAACATGAGAACCGACCATATCTTCAGTATATAAAAGACAGATATGAGAGCGGTAACAATCATTCTATGTCAAGCATAGTGTTAGTTCAGGCAGGCCATGAGGTTGAGCTCTGCTGCAATCCTGGCAGATCAGCTGATCTCAATGCCAGCCCACATTTTAGCTGATGGCTAAACTGATACCGTTGTACTTATCCAATTAGCAAATCTCGTCTTGGGCATGCAGTTTAACTTGCTTTGGCCTGCCCTGCAGCCTCTTTGGAACCCACCTTGACCCCATCTCCTCCTTTCAGCCTGGGTTTGACTTAATTAGTGTCATACTTGTTGTCACTGATGCCTGCACGGTTCCGTGTTTGAGTTACTTGTATGGACATAGAAGGGCAGGGGAGGTGTGCTCTCCCCCACTTATGCTTTCCATGTTTATGCTTAGAAGGGTGGGGAGTTCCCAGAACAGAACCATGCCACTAAATATAAACTGCTGCCAGCTAGACGTCCTTACTGAAATAAGCATATTTTCAAAACACTGAACAGTAGCTATAAAAAGGTGGTGCGACAGTTACAGCAGAGGTCCCAGACATGGATTAACCCTAGTTTGAGAGTAAAGAAAAATTCTAGAAGAGTTCCACTGAAAAAAAGCTAAAGGTCAAGGACTAGACTTAATCCAAGTCTGGGAAACTGAACCTTAAAGTAATACTTTCAAAGGTTAGCCAGTGATATCATCAGGTCATATAAAGCCGTACATAACTATTTGACTTGAACCCATTTCACCCCTGGTCAGCCTCTCCTGGTAATTGGCACCGGCACTTAGTGTGGCTGTATTAATGTTATTCCTTTGATGCTAAGTGCTTGTTAAGGTCCTTGAGGTCAATTCATTTTTGAATGCCAACCATTTGCATTCAAACACACAAATTATACCTACATATCATAACATCGAGATAGATGAGCCAATTTAGCGTAGCTCATCCCTCTAGCTTTGTCGATGATGCCGCACTAAACAGCTCTAAACAAACTCTTTCAAAGCCCTGATGAATAACTTAAGGGATAAAAGCTACATCGATACCATTCTAACGCATTAACGTGCCGAATAAATAAATAAGTGGTGATGTGCAAGGGGAGGAGCAGGAGGGAGATGTTGCGCGTTCTTTTGTACATTGAATCTATCTTATCGGAGCATGTAAAAATAACTTGACAGGGGCTAATTGTGCTTGTTGCTGAATAATGGATCACAGTGGAGAGGGCCTTCCTGGAATTGTGGCGGGCACGGCTGCTCCCTGCTGAACCTACGGATTCCTATGCCTTCTTTTGCCTTCAGGTAAAAAATCTGCCACAACCCCCTCTTTTCCTTCCTAACCCACCCCACCTCTCTTTTCTTCCTCCTCTCTCTTGTTCCTCTTTATCTTCAGCCTTCATCTTTCTTTTCTCTCTGCTATGTTTATAAGTTTTTTGAATAGTAAACTGATGATAAAGTGGTTGATGGAAGCCAAAAACTTTACTTAGAGAGGCAGTTATGAGATTATGTTTTTTGTTTCAATGGGCAATTAAGACACAAACACAAACTGCGGTATTACAGGAACAAATAACTTTCACAACTATCAGAACACAATCAAGAGCAAAAAAAAGAGAGTGAAAAAAAAAAATTCAAAAAATAAATTTTAATAATAACAGGGGAAAGTAATGATAAATATACAATATGCTTGAATTTTTTCCCTTCATCACTTCAACAGATTCCCCATTTGTACTGAATTTAATAGAGCCTATTTTTTTCTATAAACCCCATTTCCAGAAAAGTTTGAATATTTTCCAAACTGCAAAAAAAACTAAAATCTGTGTTATGTTAATTCATGTTAACCTTTGACTGAGAAAAGTATGAAGTTTTACTGACCAACCTAAATGGGTTTTGTAAATGCACACAAATTTAGAATTTGCGCACTCATCAAAAGTTGGGACAGAGTTAAAACAAGAATAAAAACGTGTGCAGAATATTTAAGGAATACCAATTTGTGGAAGACTCCACGAGCGGACCAGTTGGTAGCAGGGGAGGTATCATGATTGGGCATAAAAGTAGCATCAGGTAGCTCAAGCTTTGCAAGGAAGGATGGGTCATGGCTTACCCCTCTGTGCTCAAATTAGTTCAAAAGCAACGCTTCTCAACCCAAGCCTGCAGAGAATTTAGGTCCTTCACCATCTGTGGTGCACAATATTATGAAAATATTCAGGAAATTTGGAGATATCCCAGTGCGTAAAAGGCAAAATCTGAGCCCACTGATGAATACATGTGATCTTTAAGGTCTCAGGCAACACTGCCAAACAAACTCTAATGTTACTGTGACAAATATAGCCATCTGGGCTCAGGAGCAATTTGGAAAGCCATTGTCTGTCACTGCCTCTGGAAACACAACTTTAAACTGCAGTAAGCAAGGAGGAAGCTGCACACCTACTTTATGCAATAACGCCACTGAGTTCTCTGGGCCTGAGCTCATCTCAGATGTACTCCACATTTCAGCTCATTTTTTTTTGGATAAAAATGGGTGAGTTCTCAGAGCCAAAGATAAAAACGACCAACCAGACTGTTATCATAGAAAGATGCAAAAGCAAGCATCTGTATTGGTATGGGGGTACGTCAGTGCCAATAGCGTGGGTGGACATATTAGAACTTTAGAGAGACATATGCACCCATCAAGGTGGCATCTCTTCATGGGACATCCATGTTTAGTAAAGCGGGGCAATATCAGTCCACATTCTGCACGGACTGCAACAGTGTGGTTTTGTAGACTCGGCATGTGTGTGCTTGATTGGCCTACTGCCAGTTCTTCTACTGAAAATGCAAGCTGCATCATGAAGAGGAGAATCAGACCATGGTGCACGGCCTGTGGAGCAGCTGAAGTGTGATATCAAGCAAGAATGGACAAGATTTCCAATTGTAAAACTACAACAATCAGTATCCTCCGTTCCAAAATGATTACCATTGTGTTACATCGCCTTTCCATTTATTACCATTTGGTAAACACACCTCTGTCCCAACTTTTGTTGAGTGTGTTGCAGCCATCACACTATAAAAGTGTGCATATTTAGAAAATACAATTAAGTTGGTCAGTAAAACTATTGAAAATCTCTGCTTTGTACTTTTGTTAGTTAAATGAAAGTTCATGTGAATTAACACCAGATTTTTGATTTAATGCGTTTTGGAAAATATCCCAACTTTTCTGGACATGGGGTTTGTAGTCGAAGAAAAAAAGTGCTGTTAGAAAACACCTAAAGAAAAAGTCAGCCATGAGTAAAATGTATATGTTCAAAAAATAATACATGTGCCATCAAGGTCACTCCTTTTAGTGTCGGTAAGTCATGCCGTATAAAATGAAGTCTGAGTTTTGTGTTTAAGACAACGGAACTACAATTAAATTCAAAAGTTGTAGTTTCCTTAAACCCTGACAGCAAAAGAACAAAAAAGGAAAAAGGAATCTAATCCTCTTACTCTGCACCACCGACAAGTGAGAATAGGGCTTTGTTGGTAAATACCCGTATCAAGTTTGTTGCTTCACGTCTAATATGGTATCCAAGTTGTCGCCCATGTGACTGGGAAAGTTGAAAGCGTGAGGTTGCATCTTTGCATAAACATCTTAGCCACTATCGTCTCATCAGAGGAATGTGTGCAGTTGATGGAAGACTGCTTGCACTTATTCCCCTCAACAACTAAAGGCTTGTTAAAAAGTGCTTTTCCCCGATCTGTCGTTTGTATAAAAAAATAAAAAAAATGGGTGCAACTAATGAATCATGTTCTTCGGAAAGTTTTAAAAATAAAAGTCTTCTTTTTGATGTTGAAGAAATAAAATGTAGTTGTTTTAACTCCAAACTTAGGACTGACAGTCCTTTTCTAGCTTGTTTCCTTTGAGGTTTTAGAGAGGTATTCAAAATATGTCCAAATATTTTGGAATACAAGTTGATCAATCTCAAATTGCTGCTGCTTCTATTATAACTGTTATATCTTCAGATAAAACAGAGATAACAGCTGTGATAATCGCTTTGACAGACATAACATTGCTTGGACTGATAACTCTATCTTTCATTACCCAGATTTTACACCCTGCAGCATAAATCAAGATAAACATCTCTGATAAGACATCTCTGTTGAGTAGTATATATATCAGTGTCTCCTAATTGAACAAAAATATTAAAAGAAGCTACGAGCAAAATATCAACAGGGTCCAAGGCTTCGTGTGTGTTTATACATGAGCATGCCTGCTGCTTTGATCACAACTCAAATCTATGAAATTTCCCTCCAATAATTCCACGCCCCAATATCTCTCCTTCATCTGCAAGCTGTGTCCTGCTCCTAGTGTTCTGCATATTGTTTTAATGTGTGAGCCAGAATATCAATCAAAACTTCCTGGAGGAAAAACATTGCAATTTCATTCATTAATATGGGATATGAATTAGGTCATCAATTTCCATATATATATATATATATATATATATATATTATTAGCCAAATGAGACAGGAAAAATTAAAAATAAAAAAATTACCTGAGCATGTAGGTTTACTGTATGCATGATTTATTGTGAAAAAGACATAAGACTTATTATATTTAATAAGCTGGAAAGCCAGAGAAAACATAAACTGCAGTGTGCAGTGATATAATAATAAAAATGTGGTAAAGATGGCTCCTCGCCCAGTGTGCACAGTACCTAAATAATAAAGTAAAATAAATTACAAAAAAACCAAAAAAAAAAAAAATCAGAGAAATCTGCACAGACAAGCTTTCAGTTGCTTTTTTCCCCCGCTTTGTTTAGCTCTTATGCTCCTCAGTTCATTATGCAAGCAGCTCAAGTCCAGCCAGGGCTGGTCAGTTGTCCATTTATTTGTCCATAAGGCCTGATGGGAGAGGAGACCACTCTTATCAATATTTCATGTAATCATATGATGCTGCGTTTGGTCAATCTGCCTTTTATGGTCTCATGCTATCTTAAGCTGAAGCCGTCAGTACTTAGGGCCACAGAGGAAATCAATGGGCAGGATAACATCAGTGGCCTGCTGGTTACTGTAAGTTCAGTATGACTATGTTAACGTTTCCTGTAATGTTGACATCACAATGTTGTTATGACCCACTGAGGGAGAATTTCAGATAGAGCAATATGTTTTTAATGGTAACCATGAGACTATAGAAGCTCTTTATGTTTGACAGAAGAAAATTTCTTCTCTAAATGTCTTAATTAAACCATTTCAAAGCTTTTTCAGTTGAATGTTACGTATATATATATATATATTTTCAAAATACATACATGTGTTTAATAATTTTTTAAATCTTAAAAGAATAATACGCACCTTTCTTCTCCCATGTAATTTGCATGAGCTGTTTGGGTTGCCATCAATGCATTCTAATGCTACCTGACATTTCTGAACTGTTTTTTCATATTCCAATATTATGATCAACGGGTCATAATGCAGGCTGCATGAATAATTTCCGTGCATTTGGTGGAGACCGGATTATCTGAAACAAGTTCTGTTCTGGGCTTGCGGGGAACTGGCGGATCCAAGAACACCATTAGCCAGGTGGTATCCCATGAATTAAAAATATCTGAACATGGTTTTCCAGTCAGGCTGCTTCACCAACCTCCCCAAACCTACCCACATCCTCCCCAACCCCCACGCTACACAGCACACACTGTTTTTCATGACAGAAGGCTGCCTTCCTTACAACCTGATGAAGAAATCTGCCGGAATGAAAAAGAAAAAGAGGGGGAGAAAAAAAAAAAAATCTGCCAAGTGATCTGGACACAGATACATGACCCACATACCCTCTCGCTTGCCTCACCCATCCCTGCCATGGTATGACTGTCATTTAAGGATGTTTTCACAATGTTTTACAATCCAATTTTTTTTTTTGGAGTGTTCCTCAGGGAAGTGTGAATTAGATGGCAAACGGGAAGAAAATGTGGCAGAGACACCTCAGCTGAGCTGCGTTAGCGAGCTGTCACGAAGCCCGAGACGGCACCCAAACCAACCGCCACGAGAGCCGTTTCATACAAGGCTGAATTAACATCGAGGTTAGCCTCAACTCAATTCACATGAACTGGCTCCCGCCGCCAAGGACTCAAGGACTTATTCTAATAAAACATCTCCATTTAAACCCTGTGGCGGGATTCATCACTGATTTATGTTACAAAGGAGGCCATACATCCCAATGAGCAGCATGCCAGGAGAGAAAAGGAGAAAGAGTAGATGGGAAGTAATGACAAAAAAAACATGAAAAAGGAAACTGAGGGAAAGCCAACAAATAGCAGACAGGAGGAGAATTAAATAGTTAGCAAAAAAGCATTAAAATATGAAGGAAAAAATGGAGGAATAATACCTAATAGAAGTTGAGGACAAGATGACAAGATGAATGGAAAAAAAATGTACAAAAACAGCCAAAAGATGGAAGTGAAATTACAAATGAAGGGAAAAAGAAGGCACACAAAGAAGCCTAGAACTAGAAAAGAAAAGAGCTGACAAAAATTAAAAGCAAGTCAAGAAAGAAATGGTAGAAAATAACACAAAAAAGGACTTTGCTAAGAAACTACAGTACCAAAATGGAAGGAAAAAGAACTGGAGTGCTCAGGAGCTACTATACAGAAGGCTCCCTACAACATCCCACATGCTCTTCACTGCCTGCTGTATATTTAATAGCCACTCCATCATTCTGCCTCCTTTCCTCCCTCTCTCTCCATCTCTCTCTGTTTCTCCATCCCTCTGTCATTCCCCCCGCTCATCCACGGTTTGCCCAAGCAGATGGAGATTGTGAGGCTAGGTGGCCCATTCCAGCCTCACAATCTGTCTCTGCGTGCAGCACTCCATTCCAGGGGAAAAAGCCGGAGTATTTCCCACACTGAGCGCCACATACGCAGGGCTTTACTTTGTGCCCGTGTTAGAGAAACGAAAATCAGTGGAACGGCTTGGAGTGGCAGCATGTCAACAGAGACAGACAGAAGGAGACAGGGGAATAATTGTTGGGGAATTAATCAGTTGGGAATGCTTTTCCCTTATACCATCCTGCGTGGGTGAGAGCAACTGCAATGCAGGCCAAAGACAGAATTAAATTTACACCATTACAAACATGTTTATCTTTATCCCTGTGCTCCGTGGTGTGGGGGTAAAGTCTGTGTGACGCCAGTTCAAAGCATTGTCATATTAAACTGTATCACAAACTTAGCCCCCCTCAGGGGCTTTTTTTTAGCCATTATATATCAATGGCATAAATAAACAAGGACATTTTCCAGCCAAAAAAGTAGAGTTGTTATGTAAACTCTCTTGTCTAATATAGTTTGATGTCCTTTAAAAAATCGAATTTCCGAGTGAAAGAGGTGACACAAAGTCAAACAGCTGCCAGTTGTGACTGAAAATGAATTAATTTGTGAATGCAGTCTTCAGTTTCTCAAAACTCCTCTTGACTGTGAACTTGTTTTGTTAAAAGCATTTCATAAATAAATGTGTCTCGACTTAACTTGCCCTGTGGGTAGCATCAACACATCATTTCCATATTCACCTAATTGTGTCAGTCACTTATCCTGAGCAAAACAGCCTTTCCAGGTCAGAGAGATGCTTCTCTTGCAAGTTTCAGAGTTCAACACAAAGAAGAAGAAGAAGAAGGGGCAGGGAAAATGGGAAAAACAGCCTGTGAGGTGGCAACTTGTGACACTGACAATGCCAAAAACTTGGTGGTGTGAGGAAAAAAATTAACGACACTAGACAATAAATTTTTCATTCGCACTACACACCCAAGGTGAAATATGTTATCTGCAGCTGCAGCTGCAGTGTGACGTGTAAAATGTGTTTGGATCTAGCCTGCAAACACTGCTGAGGAGCCCATGAAAGATGCATAGGGCCACTGGAGAGGTATAAAGAATTTAGAGATATAAAGGATATATGACAAATAAATCAGGATGCAAATCTCACCGGGTGCCACTGGGAGTTCTCCAATGAAAACGGCCTGAATAATTGAAGAGGAAGAGGAAACATTTCATCAATGAGAGGAGCACTGGAAAATGCTCTTCCCTCCTTTTTTTAAACCTTTCTTTGGGGGCTTTCCTTTTTTTTTTTTAAACACAGAAAACTAAGAGGCAAGTATGCAAGCTATGTAAAGCTACGTTTGAAAAAGAAAAGTCTTAGATGCTTGCAACAAATTTATCAAAAATACTGCAGCCTCTGGGGGGATTACAAGAGAGTACAAAACAAAAACAAACATGATTTAGAAAAAGCTAATACTTAAAAAATAACCAGAAATCAGACGTTTTTCCATGATGTCGTAGTGAAATACCACATCTCCGAATTCAAACCATCCTCAGGGTATTAGCAGAAACTTATTTAATAAAAATGTCAGCTGATTTTTTGCCTTTTATGCTTTTCCTTAATTTCTGAACTATATAGTATTACAGTGATGGATGCTAATATTAAACATGACCAAAATATCAAATACTGAGGTTAAGGTATCCCTGTGAGCCAAAAGCTAATGCTTCACAGTGCTCTAAACACTGTGACATTTTTTCTAATCTTGGCTCCGTATGATGTCAGTGAGAGTTCATATACTGTATGGACCGAGAGGAGCTTTTATGACATCCCATTCTAAATCCATAGGCAGTAATGTGGAATGGTCCCCTCTTTGCAGCTATAATAGCTTCCAGTCTCCAGGAAATCCCTTTAAGATTTTGTGAGCATTTGTGGTTCAGACACTGACGTTGGACGAGACAGCTTGGCTCGCAATCTCCAGTCTCGTTCATCCCAAAGGTGTTGGATGGGGTTAAGGTCAGGGCTCTTATGCAGGTTAGTCAACTTGTCCATGTGATTTGTTAATCCACAAAACATATTGTCGCTGCTCCAGAGTCCAGTGTTGGCATGCTTTACACCACTCCATCCAACACTTGGCATTGTGCTGGGTGATGTAATGCTTGAATACAGCTGCCTGGACATGGAAACCTATGCTATCAAGGTCCCAGCGCACAGTTTTTGTGCTGACATTAATGCCAGAGGCGATTTGGAACTTTGCAGTTATTGATTCACTAGAGCATTGGTGACTTTTACGCACTATGTGCCTCAGCACTCAGCAACCCCACTCTGTAACTTTACATGATCTGCCACTTCTTGGCTGAGCTGCTGTGGTTCCTAAATGTTTCTACCTTGAAATAATCCCACTTACAACTAATCATGGAATATCTGGAAGGGAAGAAATTTTGCCAACTGACTTGTTGCATCAGTGGTATCCTATTTCAGTGCCACGCTGGAATTCAGTGAGTTTTTTAGAATGACCCATTCTTTCACAAATGTTTGTAAAGGCAGACTGCATGGCTAAGGGCTTGATTTTATACACCTGTGGCAACAAGACTGGATGAAACACTTGAATTCAGTGATAAAGGGGTGTGGCCCAGTACTATACAGTCAGATGTGTGGTTCTTTCTATAAGAACAGAAGCCAGCTAGCCACCTGCTGTACAAACCTGAACTGTGACCCACTCTAGCAAAGTCCAAGAATGAAACAAATAGAGCTAGACATGAATAATAGCTCCTCCTTAAACTTAAATGATGATCATTTTCCTTTCTGCTCCATCCACCTCATCCTGCCCTCAATTCTTCGTCACTTCCAACTCTACCTCTCCTTTTTTTAGCTGTTCCTTCACTGCAACTATCATAATCAAAGCCATGCACATGATTTAAATATCTACACAAGTTACATATTTGAACTCTGTTGTTCTTTCCAGACAGAACAGACATGAAGAGGGGTTACATAATGACTCTGTGTTGCCAGTTCCACCATACGCTCCACACTGAGGGGGAAAAAACTGCTCAAATAGGATTTCATCACCATGGTGAACCTGGGTTGCCAAGCATGACTGTCTTGGCAACGGTGTCACCGGGGATACTGGCTCCCTGTAGATGGGGTTCATTGATTAGAGTTGGAGCACACCCCAGAGTCCTTGGAATCATTAAACACTGTAGGTTTTTTCTTTTTTGGAGAGGGGGAATGAGAGCCCAGGGATTTGCAGGAAGGACTCAGAGGTCATATTCATTAAGAGGTTGGAGGCCCTGTTCTGAGTCCAAACTGTATTTCACTCCCTTTCATCTACCTTCATGAGATCACTGGTGAGATAATTATTGGATAACCTTCATCACAGAGATTCTCTTTTAAGACTAAGTCACGTCTCAAGCTGCTGATGTTGCACAAGCTTCCGTGCAACTTTAAAAAGAACACGTCACTGAAGATCAATTTTTTGCTGACTGTAAATGTATTCTTTGGTTGAATCATGAAAAACTCAATTAATCTGCTTCAACAAGACCAGACTGTACATAAATGAGGGGCGCAGCTGGCATCACCCGTTGGAATGTTAAGTCACATTTTGAAGCTTCAATCCAATATGACCATTGGGGTTATATCTGTTAATATTGTAGGGGCTGTGCCTCAAAATTAAAAGCACCTTGAGACAACTGTTTTTGTGAATTCACATTATATAAAATAAATGGAATTGATGACCTTGAGGGTTGTTTTTTTTAACACTAGGTGCCACAAGCAGGCATGAATCTGACTGAAACCAAGAACACTGCATGCTCTCATGGCAGTGACTTGTCAATCACTGCTGACTTTTTTGTTTTATGTGTGGCCTTAACCCTAGTACTGCCGGACCTCAATATATTGATGTCCCAGATATGTTTCGTGTACTGCCGGTCGTCTATACATCGATCGCTTCTGGTGTTTCCATTCACTGCCGGTCGTCTAGCTGTCAAGACTAGGGTTAATATACAAGATTAATACAATTTTATATTCAGTAAGCCTTGAAACTAAGAATTAAGACAATACAATCAAAACTCTTCAAAAAATGATTGACACTTCAAAACTTAAATCAAACTTCTTTCTGCAGCTGGTTATTTTACAGAATGCAGCTTTAAATCACTTTCAAATTGGCTTCACTTTTCAGACAGAGAAGCTACATCCATCTTTCATACTACTGGCCAGCAACAGATACTAAGTCTTAATTGGCAACTTAAAGTCGAGTGGATGATGTCACTGTTTTCTTGAGCCATGCTCACTTGAGGCCAGGGAGATGAGCGCAGAGAAAAAACAGAAATCTCTCATGTGAAATGACAAAAACAGCTCTGTCTAGAAGAGTAAGTTTTCAGTTTCTTTAACTGAGTGTTACATCACTGCAGATCCATTTTATTTTTCTGAAACTTTGTGCTCTCTTTTTTTGCATTTTTAAATACATGACAAATTTGTCTTGATCTAATAAATAAAATTCGATTTAAAATTGTGTTGCTATCCAAAAAAATCTAAAAGCAGAAACCAGGGTTTTACGTCATTCCTTGAGAATTAAAGAGCATTGTGAGAGAATTGCCATTTTTTGTTACCAAATATTAAGTGAAGAAACCCAATAAATAGGAGACAGAGAAAAATTTCTACAGGAGCCTCAGTGAGACTAGTCCAATTCTGAATATGCAATTAAGCATTTATTTGGGAAATTATTTCAGGCACTGCAAATCCCATACACAGAGGATGATTGATGGCATTACATTATATTGCAAGTACATTACACTTTAGAGTCTTACAACTTTTCAGTCCCTCATCAGCCCAAACACCATTTACAACAATTAAACAGAAATAAAAACAGACCAAAAGAAATTTTAGCCTTCATTTAGTAGATAGTTTTTGCTATAAATTTCATTAAAACCTATTTAAATGCTCCATTACCAAACACAACCTGAACTAGGATATTTCTTTGGTCAGTGTCTATATTTTAAGATCAGCTGAACGGTATTGCCAGAAAGCCTCTAATCAAAGAATGGAGTTGCATGTAAACTTTACAGTGAATACACACACTAATTAGGAAGTAAAAGAAAAAAACAATAACGTAAAGGACTATTTTTGGTGGGATGAAAATGATGGAAATCAAATAAGAATACTTCACTTGGGAGTTAACACTATTCTTTGGTTTTGCTTTCGCTGAGTGGTCACAACCAAAGCTGACCCAACACAGAGTCCTGAATGATCTGTCATTCTCAGTTAAATACAGGTATGCTTATGAGTCGACATGGCACTGTTGTGACAAATGCGTGAGCTCAGTGTCACATCGCATACTATAGAGTGACTGACATACCAAAGAACGTATGCTCACCACTTGACACAGCCTGTCTACACTCTTTACATTTTAAATGCAGCTGACTTGACAGATCTAATGTGTCCTTGGATGTGGAACAGTTTCCTCACTTGTAAGTCCCGCTGATGTGAGTAAGGGATCTGAACTTGCCAGAGATTAAAGGAAAACTCCTCAGATTTTACACATCAAGATCAGTTTACTAGTCATGAGTGCTTCTCAGGCTGCAACGACAGCTGTAAAAAAGCTTTCTGTAGGACTCAGAGGAGGATCTGACAAGCTTAAAAAAAATAACCCTTATGATGTCATCAGGGTTATCTTGTGCAAAGAGACCATCATTATAGAAAGCTTGTGTTTCAAGCTGACTACAGTTACAAAGACATGGACAGTTAAAAGACAATTCACCTCTCACTTGAGATTGAACCCTTTTTAGTGCTATTTCTATATCTTTGCTATTTTGTTATGAGTTTTCCTAGCTGTAATTTTTGAGCACCACAAAAAATAACTTTAGTTCCATTAAATCCAAGAGAAGGCAGACATCAGCTGGGAAAACTGAACTTTTTTTTTGGTGAAACCAAACCCTGATTTCTGAACAGAGACATTGCTGCTAACTTTCAGAAATGCTTTTTTTTTTTTTTTTTGGAAAGATGGAACCACAAAGTGGGCCATTTAGTTAAATGAAATTAAAGAGCAGTCATATATCTCTAAAACTTATTTCTGAAATTTAGCAAACAGCACCCAAACAATCTAGATGAATAAACAGTAGGACAGACTCATGACGAAATATGTACAATCATGTAAAAAAGAAACAACTCTATGCAGTCCTGTGAAAAACTAAGTACACCATGATTTTTTCCAGTAGAAGGTATATAATACATATATAAGAATAAGACGGTAAGATGCAGCCAAGTCCTGCTAATCAAATGCATTTAAATAAGCGATCATCACCCAGTTCTTTGAAACCTCTATAAAAGCAGAAGGTTTGGCAGTTTTCTGGTCTGGAGCATTCAGGTGTGTGTTCACACAATAACACAATCATCCCAGGAGTGGACGTCCCAGCAAATTCAAAATTGCTAAAAAGAAAAAAGAAAAACACTCAGAGAGCTACATCTCAGCCTCTACAGGTCCCATTTAGCATATTAAATATTAAACTTCATGACAGTGCAATAGAAAAAGATTTAAAAAGTAAGGTTTGTTTAGGAAACAAAAGGAAGTCTTGTTTTGCAGCTACAGGACCTCGGCACCTCACAGTCATTGAAGTCGACCAAGAATTCCTCTGTATATCAAAGTATTTTAGAGTCAAATGTGTCTGACATCTAAAGCTTGACCCAAACTTGGTCATGTAACAGGACAATGATCCCAAGCACACCAGAAAATTTATAACAGAATGACTGAAAAATAAAAGAAACAAAGTGTTTCCCTGGCCCAGTCAAAGTCCAGACCTCAATCTGAGCTGTGAATAAATTAATGCCCACAAACCTCAATGAACTATAACAATATTTCAAAATTCCTCCACAATAACATGAGAGAATGAATGAATAAAGACAAATAAAGTCATGCAGAAAATGATTACTTCAAGTTATTGCTGCTGAAAGTGGTTCTACAATCCACTAAATCATGGAATATACTTAGTTTTTCATGGGACTGCGTAGAGTCCTCTGAAAATTTTCTTTTTCACATGACAGTAAATTTGACTTGAAGTGAGCTGCCCCTTTAACATTAATGAAAACTTCTATTGCTGTTTTTGCCGTGTAAAAAAAAAGCTTGCATATCTTTTACAAAGTTGCACAACATCATCATGAATGTTGCCTAGCAGGTCAAAGACATTTGAGCCTTTCTGAGAGTTTTATGCACAAAAGTAAAAGCTGGGTTCTAACTCAGCACAGACAAAAATATATGAACTGTGTTACCTTGAAGAGTGTATGTGTGTGTGTGGGTGTGTGTATTCATTCAGTTCTGCCTTTGTGAGAGAGGGGTATGGGTGGCAGGGCTACCTCTAAAAGGGGATGAGAGGAACTTCCTCTGCTTGGAGCAGGCACAAAGCAGCAGGCAGCAGTGTGTGGGAGGGGCAGGATAGCGGGTAGACGGGGTGAGGGCCAGTGCCAGGGGCGAGGGGCTTTGTGTGTTTTGTTAGTGGTGGCGGCACCCCTCAGGTCCCGTGGACACACGCCTGGTTCATTCGACGACAGCTTTGTCTGCGCTTGGAGGGTAGCCATGAGCCGAGTGTGCAGGTTGTCGTGACAACTGTGAAGCGCGACAAACAGACACATGCACACAAAAACAGATGAAGATGGAAATTGGTAGAGAGTCTGCATAAAAAAAAAAAGTTAAAAAGAAAAAGATGTTAAATGTTTCAGCTGTGTTTGGGATAGATCACATGCTGCCATATGCCAGAGGAAAAGAGAAGCAATAGTTCAAACTCAGATATTAGGGAGGATGTCAAAAATGTTTACTTTTCCATCAGAAAAAAGTAAAAAGCAAGACGTGTGCTGTGTATTGATGTGGGACTTTTAGTGGGTTTGTCTGCCTATGTATGTCTAACTACTTGTCTCTGAGTGTAATTCACCTGAAGCAGCAGTACAAAGGAATGTGTTTGCCTGCGCTCCTCTCCAACCTTTGTGCATCTTTCAACCCTAAACTATGCCAGGATCTCAGAGAAACAGAGCATCCGTTGACAGCAGGCGCTCCTCCAAAGACATGCTTCTCATGCCCTGTGGAGGCCCCCTGTACAGGAGACCCCACGCTCAACCCCCTGCAACCCCCACTCTCTCCTGCAATCAAAGACAGCTTCATTATCTGCTGACTAATTTTGTGCCTGCCCCCAAAACGACTCCCAGGTAATCGCTGAGCAGGTTCGCCCTCCTCCTCTGCACCTCTCCAGATCAGCCGCTCTGAGACTTTGAGGCCACAAGGCTGAGCCTCCCCCCAACAAAGGGTCCTCTCAGGAGCCTGGGTCTGCATTATACTCCCCCCTCCCCACCTGCATGGGGAGGAGAGGGATGGATCTGGAGGAGGAGGAGGGGCGGGGGATCAAATTTTTGAATCTCCACACCAGGAGAGGAGCCAGCACTGGGACAGGCGGTGATATAACATTTGAATGCCCCGACCGGGGACACACCGTCGTGCCTCTCCAATTAAATTATCCAGTCCACAATGGCGAGGCCTCGAGAATTGACACCTCCATTGAGAGTGTGTCAGCAGCTTTGTGGGGACCGACAATTTCCATCTCTGCAGAAATAGATTTGCTCCCAAGGGGAGCAACAATAGCAGAGTGATCCTTCTAATGCTCGTTTTTGGGAGGAAAATAGGGATGAGAGCTGGGGATTTGGAAGGTTTACTTACAGGGACCGAGGGAATTCTCGCTTGGAAGCGATAATATATCTGAAGTGTCTGACAAATGCAACGTGTGATGAATGTGTTGTTTTTCAGGTGTAAGCCAAAGTCCCCCCTCAACAGCGTAATATGGTTTCATGGGTCTAATCAAATGCAAAAAACTTTCTTCTTTGGGTGAGCATTGGTGATTGGCTGCAATGCTTCAAATTATATTTACAGTATTTCATTAACAAGTAGAAAATGTGTCAATCTCCACATTTATGAAGCACACACAAACACACACACACACACACACACACACACACACACACACACACACACACACACACACACACACACACACACATGTGCCTCCACAATAACCCCCTAAAGCCCCTGAGCAGTCTCAGCTGAAATAAATGAATTTGCGTGCGGCTTGACAACTGCGCACAATAAAATCCGCCGAAGAATCCTTATTCTTTTTTTAGCCTCCTTTATCAGCCGGGGCCTTCTGCTGCTTCTGTGAATGCGAGCAGATTTTTGTGAGGATGCCCACCCCCACCACACACACACACACACACACACACACACACACACACACACACACATATCCAAACGTCTGAAAAAAGTTCACCACCATTATTTTCTGGACAGGACAGAGGGGACGGCCCTTTAAGAAAAATGCGAGAATTATACAAGAAACAATCATTAATCACTTGTTCTTCTTTAAACACTTATTCTCCTTCTTTTTCTTCTCTATTGTCATCCGGCAGCCACACA
>VUQH01043801.1:12600-46478 GCA_015106775.1 Etroplus canarensis | reverse complement strand
TGTGTCTTCAGTCTTGCAGCTCATCTTCTCGTCTGGCGGCTCCATCATCCTCAGAGGCGTTTCACCGGCGGGGCTTCAGGACAGAAAAAAAAAAGCTAATAAAACTATGATAAACCCGTCCTAGTCATTCTCCGCAAGCATCAGGACTTCAGTGTGGAAGCGATCAGAACTGTGTCAACTTCAGGAAACAACTTTCCCCGGTCTAAGCCTGCGGAAAACACGTCAACCTCCTTCCTGTCCACACATGCCTGTCCCTGTTCGCCTGGAGTGTTTGAGTCTTGTCAGTCTGACTGATTTGATGCTCCTTCCTATAAAGAAAAGCGCTCACAGGTTTGCTTCTTATTCCTGCCACATCCTCCCTGGATATTCCGCTCAGTGTCCCAGTATGTCCGGGGCTGTGTGAGCCGGGAGGTCCCTGAACCATAGGTTGAACCACATTTCAGGCTGTTTACAAGAATGCCATAAAGTAAATAAAAGTTCCGTTTAAAAAAAAAGGGGGGAAGAGTTCGGTTTTAATAAAGAATAAGAAAAGAATAGAGAGCAGGTGTAACATCTAACAGAAATCAGTGTTTGTACAAAATAAGGATACCCTCTGCTGGAGGAACACTGGTATTATTAGTTAACTAAAGTACAAACGTGGTTATCATCCATAAAAATAAAAAGTAGACTTTAGGAAAAGATTCAAAATAAGGGAAATGATAATGTTTGCTTGCAACTCTGACTCTGACATTTCTTTCTTTATTTATTTATTTTTTTTTGGCTTGGAAATAGGTGCAGAATAAAATAGAAATGCAGTTCATAAGGCAAAAGCTGAGTGTGTACAGTTCTAACCAGCTTGAAAGTCAACGCTTTACTCTTCAGCAGTCTTCAGGAGTAGTTTTCCAGGCTTCTTAAAGGACATGTTGGCTGCCTTTTTACTCTGTTCCCTGTCAAGATGATCCTACACTGCTTCATTAATGTTGAGGCCCCCTTCATCACTCCATAAGACCAGGCGCCAATGATTCCAAGTCCAGTTCTGTGTAATTTGACACACCTCAGCCTTTTCTCCTCCCTTCCCTTCCTTAAGAATGACACCATTTCTGATGAGGCTTCAGCAAACAGTAGATGGATCAACCGAAGGGCCACGTGTTCTGTGTCAGGTTTTTCCTGCATTTTCCCCCCTATTTCTTAACGACATGGCTTTCACATACTGTTCATCTGCTGCAGATAGTTTTTAAGGCCTGCCATGTCTTCTTCTGTCCTCCACTTTTCCAAAAAACATACCAAATTGTGCACAATATTTCAACAGCACAACATGTCAGGCACACATGCAGGTGAGCAAATTTATCATGAAACAAGAAAAACGTGTGCCAGTTTTGCAAATATGAGGTCTATTTACAATAAGCCTGTTCACGCACCACTTAGTAGAACCTGTCCAAACATGCACAATGTACATAATATAGCCAAATACCCCTGTGCAGCAAAGGTATGAGTGTGAAATTACTGCATAATGATAGATAATATTGAGCTGCTTGGCTGCAGATCATTATGAGCCAAAGTTTCACCATCATCTTAATCTCCAGTTATAATACTTTAAATGTGACTTGGCACCAAGAGGATTAGGCCATAAATTTGGGCACTTATGTTAAAAGTGTTCACACTCTGTGAGGGCATTCATTGGCGTGCGTGTCTTTTGCATCATGGTGTACCGTAACCATGGTTTTGATCATTGCATGTTGGAGAGTTCTCACTCAGATGGCAACTGATGTGGGTAAACACAGGGGAAATTGCAACAGTCTCTGTAAAGAGGGGGATGAAACTTCTTAAGCCACTTGTTTTGCTTTGTGCTCTTTTTTTATGTTTTCACACCACTGTGATGCTTGTGACAGCTGGGATAACTATTAGTTGATCCCTTTTTTGAAACATGCACCATTTCTAGCTCCTGGTGACCAGGCCAACCAACAACATTTGACCATTAGACTTGGTGTTATTTAAATAATAAAAGAAAATCATTCAGTATTGTTGGCTATTGACCAAAACTTCCTAAATCACACATTTCGTAGATAAATAACAACATGAATTTTATTTAAATTGTTTTATCATGTTTATTTGCCTACTTTTTCCATTTAGGTAGGAGGTGTTGTGACGTCTGCTTTTTCCAACAGGGCTGCTACAGCAACCCCATCACCACTA
The DNA here is from genome assembly GCA_015106775.1 of Etroplus canarensis. Lineage (NCBI taxonomy): Eukaryota > Metazoa > Chordata > Actinopteri > Cichliformes > Cichlidae > Etroplus > Etroplus canarensis. The sequence goes on along the minus strand of VUQH01043801.1, from coordinate 44,306 downwards.
TTCCCACAGCCCTGGGAGTACCTATTCTGAAGTTCCTAAATTTGCCCCTGACAAATACCCCCACATCACAATATTTTTAATAATAAAATGCCTAGAACTCAGTTGGTATGCCTCTTCCTGAGCACTGCCAAGGTGCCCTTGAGCAAGGCACCGAACCCCCCCCACATTGCTCCCCTGGCACCTTCACCAGTTGCCTTCCTCGCTCTGCCACCTCTCCGCGCATGTCTACGGAGTTCTGTTTGTACATGTATGTGAAATTCAAAAGATGCATGTGTGTAGTTCAGGACTGCATGTAACTATGTAATATTAACAGAGTGGAGGATTTGAAATTTCCCCACTGAGGGGACTATTAAAGGATGTCTTTCTTTCTGAAATCTGACCCCATGTGACGTTTACCCTTGCGCCTCCAAATCTCATAAATATTATCAGATCTTCTATCATCATAGGTATTAACCACACAAAGTTTGGTAAAGATCTAGCAAAGAAGTCAGCTTCTGTAGTGGCAGAAAGAGTTATAATGATGGACAGACAGTCAACCCAGAACATACTAATAACAACAGAACTGCAACTAACACCGAAACTAATATAAACTAAACTGAAGTAAGCAAACACATTCTGGAACCTGACTGAAACTACACTGACTGAAAAACACAAATGGAAAAAAAAAATCAAGTCAAAAATCTGGAGCAGATGTAATGTTTAAAAAATGAGTTCTGCTTTTTTTTCCCCATAATCACCTGCACTTTGTTTATGTGACCCAAAATGATGGTTGTATTTTGATATAAGTGTTAGTTAATAGTTAAAAATGCCTTAATAAGGGTTTGTAATGGACTTATTGACATAGAAATAATGTTAGACCATGAGGCAGTCATGAACACAATAAAGTTTGCAATAAACCATTGGACAATGACAAGTGAAGTAATTTGCATACACCATGTGCACAACAGTGTTGGGTCACCTGGAGGCACTTTAAGGACATCCCATTCTAAATCTATAGGCAGTGACATGGATTTGGTTTTACCTTTGCAGCTAAAAGAGCCTCCACTCTTCTGGGAAGGCTTTCTACAAGACTTTGGAGTGTGTCTTTGGGAGTTTTTGTCCATTCATCCAGAAGAGCATTTGTGAGGTCAGACACTGATGCTGAACAAGAGGGTCTGACTTTTAATCTCTGTTCTAGTTCATCCCAAAGGTGTTCGGTGGGGTTAAGGTCAGGGCTCTATAGGGGTCAGTCAAGTTCTTTTACATCAAACTCGTCCAACCATGGCTTTATGGACCTTCCTTTGGGCACTGGGGCACAGTCATGCTGAAACAGAAAAGGGCCTTCCTCAAACTGTTCCCATGATGAATTGTCCAAAATGTCATAGTAAGCTGAAGCATTAAAATTTACCTTCACTGTAACTAAGGGGCCCAGGACAACTCCAGAAAAACAGCCCCATAGGATTATTCCTCCTCCAACAAACTTTACAGTTGGCACAATGAAGTCAGGCAGGTAATGTTCTCCTAGCATTTACCAAACCCAGATGTAGCCAATAGACTGACTTAGCCATAGAAACCCCTACTGTGAACCTCAGTGCACACCAGAGGATGTTAATGACTCTGCAGTTACTGAGTCAGAAGAGCACTGACAACTTTTACTCACAAAGCACCTCAGCACTCTGTAAGTAGCTGTAGTTCCTAAATGCTTCCAATTTGGAATGACAGTTGATAGGACGGAAAACATTTCACAAACTAACTTGTTTTAATGGTGGTATCATATTAGTCAAATGCTCAGATTCAGAGCTCTTTAGAATGACCATGTTTTTTTACAAATGTTTGTAAAGGCAGATTTTATCTACTTGGAATGGGATTTAATTAAACACCAGAATTCAGTTATTAAGGGGTGTGGTCCAAAACTTCTTTCCATATATATTTTACAAACCAGTGAACCTTTAAAACAGGAAATTACATTTTCTGAGTAGGAGCTGTGCACCTGCTTCCTTTGCATAGCAAAACCATGAATATACAGGGTAGATCCTGTGGTAGTTTCCTGTATTTACTTTTGATTGAAACACACAGACAGAATATGAAATTACTGTTCTCCCCAAAATGGAAACCACTTGAAGTGATGACATCGCAAAACAGTTTTAAGCTTGTTAAAAGTTGAGTCAATACATCTACACCCTCTCATAAAAAGTGAGTCCATCTTCTCTTCAACTGGAAATCTGATATTTACTAATGAATACATTTTGCTTCAGAACATGAGAAGGAAAGTAATATGAACCTCAAAAAAAACAAACAAAAAAAAAACAAAACTACAAACCGTATCGCTTCCCTAAACCACATACATTTTTGAATCTTTGTGTTCAAAAGCTCACACCCATACATTTTTAAAGAAACCATTCAAAACAGAGGTAGGACATGATCTTAGTCTATTGATTGGAGATCATTTGGCTTGTTTCTGAGAAATTTTATTCCAACCTTTGATTCAAGGAAAATGCAAAGAAATGCTCAAACATACATTTAGAAGATGTGAAAAATATTATTCTGTTTTGAGCTTAGACTCATCATTTCCTGTATTGATCATTGCTTTTTACTCATTCAAGTTTATTTAAAATATGGTCACCATGTTGAAAGAAAATACACAAGGTTTGAATGGTCACAGGTAACACTTGACCGCAGGCTCCTAATCTTCAACCAGAGGACATGTGCAGATAACTGGATATTCTACATATGAGCTAACCTACAGACATTCATGATGTAAAACAGATAAATACAAAACTGTAAATTCATGACCTACAAGTCAAAAGATTGTATAAAATGATGGTAAAGGTCCTCAAAAACAGTTGCTCGTACAAAGTGATTCACATAAACCAGTGCTATTTGCTGCTAAATCAAAATATGTCTAATAAAGAAATATAAATATTATGGAAAAGTTTAAATATCTTAAAGTGGTGTAAGCCTGAATATATTTCAGTGGAGAACAGGCACAGAATACAAGTATATAAATGTTTGCAAATGAATGATCAGTAACAAGAGTTCATTTTATCTCCAGGTAGTGCGGTTTAGCCATTTTTACAGAGGTAACTATCTAACAGCTAAAGAGGTTTTACAGTTCTCACAGCACCAGAACTTGGATGGATTTCAACAAATGTTCCATCAAATGCAAAGATACACGGAGTGGTCTGAAGAGCACGGCAGCTGGTGTGGAATCTCAGAAAAGTGATGATTTCATCTGGTCCGTTCTAACAGTGGGAATATTTTTGTCCTCTACAAGTCCATGTCGTGATCACTGACACTCTGGCGTAGGTAATCTTCATAGAGCTTTTTCTACAGGAAAAGAAATACCATGAAATACCAAAATAGCCTACTCGGTGGCAGTATCATTTCAGAATCACACACACACACACACACACACACACACACACACACACCCACCCCTTTTTCCATTTATGATACGCATACAGATAGCTCGATCTGGATATCAGCAGAAATTGAGCACAGAGCCGATCCATCCATCCCTTTTCTTAACCACTGATCCACTATAAGGTTGCAGGAAGGTTGGAGCCCATCCCAGCTGCAACTGGGCAAAAGGCAGGGTACACCCTGAACAGGTCGTCACTCTATCCCAGGGCCCACAGTCACACCCATAGCCAATTTAGAATCACCAATTAACCTAACAATATCTTCGTGGAGAACCCCCCGGGCAGGTTCCAGCCAAGAACCCTCTTGCCAAAAGGAAACAGTGTTTAAGACCGTTCTACTGTGCCACCCTACTACTAAGTGCATACAAAGGTTAAATGAGCCAGTGATAGGGAAAGCACTCTTATCTGCAAGGCAACATCACACAAAACTTAAACACTGCTTCCTTACTTTACAAAACAGAAGGTATCAAATTACATAAACACATTTATTGAACTGGAATTTCTTTGTAAAATAACAAATGCCAGTCACACAACAGCAAAGTGAAAAACCAGATCATCAGTGGTATAGTAGCTCATCCAGCTCTAGAGCTATTACAATTCATAGGTTATTGTAATGTGTGAAGCACAGAAAGAAAATGATGACCTCTCTTATCATTGGTTGGCTGTATTGCAAAAACCAACGAGAATTAAAATCCACTGCGAGCCTCCTTGACTTCTCAGTCATACATATCCATAACAAATTCTTCTTCTTCAGTGTTTTGAGTTCAGGAGTAGCATGATTACATGGTCAGTAGTAACCATAGTCATAAAAGCATGAAAGTATGTGAATGCATAAGGGTAAAGAGCCATTAGGTGAGCATTGTGTGCAAATTTCAAGAAAATCTGACCAGTACTCTAGGAGGAGGAGTTATTTTTGTGAATTGTGGACAGACAGACGACAAATGCCTCACCAAGGCATTAGTCTTCAACCTGATGAGCTAATAAACAAATTTATTTATGAAATTCATGTCACTTTTTATTTTTACTCTCATTTTATTTTAGCTCAGTGTGAGAGTATTAACTTCAAACTGCCGTCATTTATGGTCACCCAAGCTTCTCCATTCTCTGCTCTGAGTTTTACAGTTTATGCAGTCAAGACAGGTGAAGATGATTTCACCTGATGAGTTAAATATATATCATTATGTTACAAGAAAACTTCCCAACAAGCGTTAAGCCAATCACAAAGAGAGAGAGAAGAATGGCCATCTGAGCTTTGTTGCATTAACTTGACCACAGTTTGCAGTTAAGTTCTTGGTGTAGCACGTGACCATTTTCCATTAGCTTCCACCACATGGCTCTTCCTCCTGCAATCAGTGCACTGCTGGGAATGCTTTGTGTACTGAATAGATCGACCCTATCCAGTCTAGTTTTTTGAGCAAGGATCAAAATGTATCCTGATAAACGTATCAGATCAGTGCATCCTGACACACGACCACAAATACACTACCTTTTTGGTCTTGACCACTTCCTGAACGTACTCCAGCTTCTCCTGCAGCTGCCTTTTCTGTTTGTTTGACAGAGTGAGTCGAGTTCTGCAAAGAATTAAAGGGAGTAGTTTGAACAGATTTGGAGTGAACGATTCAGTTTTTCTTTTCATCCTTTTCAAGAGCAGTGGCGCAAATCCATGATAACATGCAGTTACTTAACAGGAAGCTACTAAGTAGCACTTTAAACGTCGATGCCTCAGGAGGAAGTGAAAGGGCCACAGATGGAGGGGCGTGAAGCAGTAAAATATTATACGAGAATATTTTAAAAAAGAAGTAAAGCTAAACACACAATAAATACAGTATAAATGTAGGGTATGTAGAAAAATGAATTACAATCCTTTACATCTGACAATCATTTTGTCAATATTTTGTCTATAAAATTTTGGGAAACAGTTAAATATTCAGCAGCTGCTACTAAAGTCAAGCTGATGTTAATGTTTTAGGTTTTACTATAATCAGTTTAACATAATGTTAGAAAATAAGACCAAAAAAAAAAAAAACAGAAAAATCCTTCCAAATGACAATCAGATAAAGAGAAAAAAGAAAAAGATTTAAGTGTACACTCTAGGAAATGACAAATAATGACAAAGTATAAATAAAGAAAATATTATGACGAATGAAAAAAATGACTAAGGAAAAGAATAGCAGCAGAGTAAAAATTCACTGTGAACGCGCCTACCTGAAGGAGAAGCGTGCGATGATGAGCAGGAGGAAGGAGAGCAGAACCAGTCCTGCGCAGCCGTAAAGCCGCTGCTCCACAGAGAGGGACTCAAATATTTTCACTATGGGAGTCTGCAGAACACAAGAGCAGCCTTATGTGAAGACTATGTAAGAAATTCAACACAGCTTTGAGCGGTGAGCGTGCTCAGACACCCACCAGGTAGAGAGAGAGCATCTCTGTGCCCTCCTGGCCCAGAGCCATCTCCAGCAGCTCCGGGGAGAGAGCGCCCAGGACCAGAAACACCATCAGAGCCAGAGGAACGCTGAAACCCAGCAGAGTCAGGAAGCAGCTCTTGCAACGTGCACGTCGGTTTTCAGCACTGGTCTGCCTGCAAGACCAGATGGCCAGGGATTATTCTCCAAAGAGCAGTTTGAAATGAGTAAGTCACCATGAAACTGACCAGCTCATTTCCATTTCACTAAATACCTCTAAATACTTAAGTATTCTCAACAGTCCTTTATATTTTTTTTTCCTATTTATACTTCAGTTCCTGTTCACTAAGTGATAAATACTGTTAAAAATATCAACAAAAAGGGCTTAAACAATCAGGATCTGTATGAAAGGATGTTAGTGCAGCGTGAATTACAAAAAAATCCATCTACCTGTCATTACGGAGCGTGTCTGTGATGGCCTCACTGATGAGCTCACAGTCCTTCTCCAGAGAGTTGAGTGTATTTTGGACCGTCTGGTTTATAGTTTTTTCAATGGTACGACAAACCTCCTCAATCTGGTTGACACAGCGGCTTGGCTGACAGCAGGGAAAAAATGCAACCAGTGTGTTTTATGTTCTTTAATAAGAATAGAAAGGGTACAAAATGAGTAAGGAAGGCAGAAGCATAAGATGAAAGACGCACTTACCTTGTTTGGATTAGGAATGTAAATGGTTGGCATATCAAAACCACATTTGTTGAGTCCCGGCCGCTTGCAGAGCTCCTGGACAATCTGCATCATTACCCTCTGAGATAGCCAGTCACAAAAACACAGGAGTCATGAGGAGACAGAGCAAAGACTTTTCTGCTACTGAGGAGGAGAGAGACTGTCAAGTGGATGTGCAAGCATGTCTGTTATTCAGCAATTTAAACTCAAGGAATTTAGAAATGAACCAACCATGTCAGTCATAATGATTTTCAAAATAAACAGATTCTATTAAAAAAAAATTTGTTTTAACAGTAACAGAGCTAAAGAATGAATTTATTCTGGAAAGAATGTTAATAATAGACATGCTGTGTTTATAAATTATATAGCACATTTTAAGGACCTGAATCTCAGTTTGCTTTCTCTTATTCAAATAAATATGCAATGGTAAATGTAACAGACAGTCTGAGCTGTCTTTACATAAAACTGTTGTTTATTCCTGTTGTTCTGGGCTTACCAAAAGGATGTACTTTATTTTAACTGGCTCAAGAAAACCTAAAACCCAAGTAAGAGATAACAGGCATCAATAACTTTCTTTGTTAACCCAGGCTGCATAAAACACATCAACTGAATGCCATCCACTTCAGTCAGAGATATGGCAACAGAGCTCTATAAAGAAAGGTGATGGTGCAAGTAAAGTAAGAGAATAACTGGGGGAATTTAATATGTGCCATTTACCACTCAGTGCTGATGTTTATTTCTAACATGAAAGCTAATTTAATCTTGCTACATTTTAACATCAGCACATTCAGGTCCCAGACTGTCCCATACCCTAATGACAGAGATGAGGACAACACTTTGTGGCCATATCATGAAATTCTTTATACTGATTAAATACTCTTGGCCATCAATAGCCTACAAATAGACTAATCTTCTAATCTGTGCTCCATTAGCTACAATCCCATCAGTGTAAAACAGACTTTGCAGCTGATAAGGATCAAGCATGAAAACATTTATACAATTCCTGTGATCAAGCAGCATATGATGCACTGCTGCAACTTTACTGCACAACTTCCTTCTGCAGTGTTACAGCTAGGTACAGCTCAACATATAAAATAAGGAATTCCAAGAGTGGATAACCTATATGGTATTTAGAGCTTGTTAGCCAGAAAACAATCAGAGGAAATGTGGCACTCGCAAACAATTTTAAACTGGAACTCTGAGCACAACCTGCTCGACTGGACTACATGTTCAGCATAATTTACCACAGCAGCCTAACCAGATAAAAAGAGCCCCAACACAGCTCGTCAACCCATTAAGCTTACTTCATAGTACACTCTTCACTTCACTTTTAGGTTATTTTCTATTCTTCTATCTGTGCACTCCTGACAGTGAAAGCATCACTCACTGAGATGTGCCTAATCAGTATTCTTTGAAATTGTACTGCAGACTGTGGGCAGGAATTATCTAATACCAAAAGAAAAAGCGTATTTTTGTTCAGTTAAATGTAGTAGATGGTTGACTGTCCTAAAACAGATTTTAAAACAGAGCTGTTGCTGTGTATACCTGTCTATCCGACTCTCCTCCAGCCTCGTCAGCCTTGCTCAGGTAAAACCGCAGCCGGTCCCCGTGTTTTTCATTCAGGCTCTCCACAATGTTGAGAGTGCGCTTGCATAGAGCCTGACCCATGGGGTCAAAGAAGACCAGAATTAGGTCACAAAGATCACCTGAGAGCGACAGCAGGAAGGGCCATTATTTTCCACAGTGGAAATAATGTTTATTTATTGTTATCACATTAAACTGCATTAAAGTATGATGAGACCGATGCTACTTATTATTTTCTGTAGAATTTGTGAAGTTCCTTCTACTTCCATCTTATTTTTAAATAGAATTTAGTGGCACTATGATTCAAACGAGTTAAAGATGATTAAAAAATTTAGGCTGCTGACATTTCATGTTGAGGTGACCAAAGTTAGCTCAGAAAGTTAGTGATGAGACCAGTGGTTAAACTAGCAACCTCTGATGTTTAGAAAACTAAACCCAAGTTTAGCTTCAGCTCAATGTGGTACAATTAAAAAGTACTACCCAACAGCTGGAGGTGACCTTTCATTTTCCTCCAATGAAGAAGGAACCACAGAAAGAGAGATAAGATCAGAGTCAACACTGACCTCATCACTCCATGTTGAATCGGGTTGTGCTTTATTTGTTTTGGTCTCAACTTCTACTACTGCCACACCCAGTGGTTCTGGATGTCATACATAATTTCACAGATTAAACAATGTCAGAAGACCTACCTCTGTCGTCATGTATTAATAAAAGAAAACCATTTTAAATCAACTTCTTAACATAGCTACCCAAAGAGCTTAAATATACCCCCGACAGGATCACAAAAGCCAAGGTGAGACAGCAGAAACCCACCCAGCCACAGGATGACCTCATCCACGTCAAATGGATACTTCATATCACCATCCACTAAGCCTGGCGAATCAACAAACGTCACCAAGCTAAACCGCTTCTGTCGAGAGGTGCAGATCTCTGTGCTCAGGTACTCGGAAACACCTAGAAAATAATTCAAAGCGATCAGAGAGGTGAGAAGAAAGAATTAATGTTTGATAGCGGAGCTAAATTAGAACAAAGCCACATACCTACTCCAAAAATTTTTATTTTCCCATTTAAAAAAAGACAGCCTAATAACAGGCATAAATCTTTCTAGATTTATGTGCTTAAAATTGTCTCTTCCTAGAGACTAGGTTAAGCACAAATATTTGCCATAGTGGGGTGCAGCCACACTCAGTCATATGTGACCTTTTATTGTTGCATACAAATACACTCAGGATCACTTCATTAGGTACACCTCTGTATCAGGTTAGACCCTCTTTTGTCTTCAAAACTGCCTTAATTCTTCAAGGCACATATTCAACAAGGTGCTGGAAACATTACTTGGAGATTTTGGTCCATATTGACATGATAACAACACACAGTTGCTTCATATTTGTAAGCTGAACATCCATAACGTGACTCCCTTCCCATCACATCCCAAAGGTGCTCTACTGAATTGAGATTTGAAGACTGTGGAGCCCATTTCAGCACAGAGAACTCATTGTCCTGTTCAAGAAACCAGACTGAGATAATCTGAGCTTTGTGACATGGTCCACTATCCTGCTGGAAGCAGCCATCAGAAAAAGTGTACACTGTGGTCACAAAGGGATAGACATAGTCAGCAGCAATACTCAAGTAGGCTGTGGCATTTAAACAATGCTCAATCAGAACCAAGTGTTCCAGGAAAATGCTGACAGTTGTGTGGGAAAATCCCAGTAGGTCAGAATCAGAATCCTTTATTAATCTCCGGGTGGGAAATTGGTTAAGTTAAGCAGTTTGTGAAATATTCAGACAAGCCAGTCTAGCACAAAAATCCATGCCACGTAGAGAGTCACTTAAGTCATCTTTCTTTCCCCGTTCTGATGTTCAGTTTGAACTTCAGCAGTTTGTCTTGACCGTGTCTACATTCCTGAATGCATGGAGTTGTTACTATGTGATTGCCTGATAAAATAGTTGCATTAACAAGCAAGTGAACAGGTATACCTAATGAAGTGGACAGTGAGTATTTTGAATGAATTCTGAAAAAGGACACACTACAAAATACTGCAAATCTCTGTGCCATTTTAATGCAATTTAAATCTCTCACCTTTAAACTCTTGCAGAGGCTTGAAGTGTGGATACAGATGAAGGGTGGCATTTCCCTAAAGAAAAAAAGCAGAAATAGATCTGTCAGAGATAGTTTGCAAACCAGATGTTAGGTATTTCAGGAGCACTGAAACCACCAGAGAAAAACTAATTTTGGTCCAAGTAATAAATCAGTGTTATAAGGAGCAGACAGCTGGCATTTTAAAATAAAATGGCTGATGTTGTACTGCTACACTTACTGTGAGAGACTCTCTTTTGCGTCCACTTGTCACAAAGCTGAAGCCTTGGGTCTCAATTGCTACTCCAGTGCGTTGAATGTGTTCTTCCACATACCTAAACGTTAAAATTATTAATAACAGTAAAATCTTCACTGCATTATCACTTTTTTTAATAGCATATAAAAACCACCAAGGAGGGGGTGTAATGGAATGCTACAGAATCTTCTAAGCCTGTCCAGCCTAATAGGTGTACTAAACATGGTGTTATCAGTCAACTTTATTTCAGACACATGAATCCATATCAGTACAAAAATGGGTTGTACAGATGAAGCTAAGACAACAGTAGTAATCAGCTCTGAATTCCTGGTAGTTCCAAAGGATTTGCACATACTTTTTGTGTTTGATTCAGTTTGGTGATTGACTGAGTGTGGTGGAGAGACTGATAAATCAACAGGAACATAGAGGCGGGTGAAAAATACAAGGGAAATTAACACAAAAATGGATTCATGAGGTGCTGACCCAACATGTGATTCTATAATAATGTATGTGTGCCTTAGCACATTTCATAATCAAATTATCTAGTAAGTCCTCCTGCCCTATGGATGTTTCCATCCATAGGGCATGTTATCCTGGATGAGACCATGCCTATCAGCATAGAAGTGCTTCATCAAAGGAAGAGACTAATCACTCACAACCAGTTTGTACTGATTTGACTCTTCCCTGTAAGGAAATGCAGTCACTGAGGGAAACAGCGGGTCAAATACTTAGGGTTTTTTCCTTAAATTTTTCCTCTATCTGCACTTATACAAACTGTTAAAAATCACAAGTTGAAACACCTTACCCATTCTCAGTTCACCACACCCATCATATTGCATCATATGAAGTCAATCTCTCTATATAACTACATACTTTTTAGCCTGGTAAGCCCTTTACCTATTTACCAACATACTGATAACAAAGAAAAGCCTATCCCTATCTTGCGTTACTTTAAAGACAATGAAATGCTAAGACGGTGGATCCATTAGTGTTAAAAAGTCATCCACCATCCAGCAGTCTACCTAACTACCATTAATTGAAATCTACCTTTCGGCTGCTCCCTTGTATTCTTCACCAAGGGGTCACCACAGCATAGTAATCCCCACTGGTAATTTGGCAGAGGTTCTGGCAGCATTGTGGATGACCCCACACACCCCTCACACACACTCTTCACCCTCCTAACATCCAGAAAGAGGTACCGGAGCATTTGGGCCCTCACAACCAGACTGTCTAACAGTTTCTTCCCTCAAGCCATCAGGCTCCTCAATCACCCAGGACTGTACTACACAAAAGTCCCCCTCTCACTCACCCACACACACTAACCCAGAACTGCATAACACTATAAACACTATAAACCCTGTCTCACTCACTCACTCGATCTGCACTACCTCAACCGCTGCTACCGCACATCACTTCTTTTTCTTTCGGTGCTAGTGTCTTGTTCTTGTGTTGTCTTTTCATTGTGCCTTTCTTGTGTACTGTTTTTTTTTTTGTGCACAAATTTTGTTTTTCGCACCATGTTCATCTGGGTCAAAGGAAAAAGGGTCTTGTTCTTGTCATTGTTTGCTGTTCTTGCACTGTTTGAAACTACTGCACTATGTTGCACTTTATTTATTTTTAACTTAAATTTTAAACTGTGAGAAAAAAAAAACCTCCTATCATATGTCTATATATTGCACCAGGTCCTGGAGAAACGCCATCTCATTTCACTATGTTCTGCGTCAGCTATATGTGGTTTGAAATGACAATAAAGCTCTCTTATCTTATGTCAGATGCCACTGACATCACTATAGTAACACATATTGACAGAGACAGTTTTTCCACAAATATACCTAAAATTTGCTGCACATGGCCACGATTGGGGACATGGTGATTGACTTCTGGAGGAAGATGTCTCCACAAGCCCTGTACATACTGGGAGAGGATGTTAACTACAAGTACCTTGGAGTGCACATTGACAATGGACTGAACTGGACAGCCAACACAAAGGGTGTATACATGAGGAAGATGACAGGACTATTTCCTGAGGAAGCGGAGATCATTCAAATTGTGTAACAAAACATTGGAAATCTTATCAATCTCACGCTATTGTCTGTTGGGGAAGCAGCATCAGAGCCAGGGACACAGCCTACAGACTCATTAAGAAGGCTCTGTCACTGAAATGCAAACTGGACACAATTGAAGCAGTGGTGGAGAGGAGGACAATGGACAAGCTGTTATCCATTATGAATAACCCTGACCACCCTTTCCACCACACACCGTATAGACAGTGGCGCTTTCTCTTACCGACTGTTACTGCAATCTTTTCTACCCCGGGCAATAACACTCCACAAAACCTCACCTCTGCCCAACAGATACATATCTGCTTTCCCAGATGTAGGTTCTATCTAGTTTCTGCGGAGGTCAACTCCGTAAGCTTCTGCTCTCTAATTTGAACATCTTGTCTCCACTCGCCACACCCAAATTGCAGTTTATTTGTCCATGTATAGAAGGTATACTTTTTATAATCCTTAGTATATAAATGTCTGTTGTACAAATGATGCTAATATTTTATATTTATTACTTTTACAAAGTATTTTTTCCTAGTATATTTAGATTTTGTCGAGTACTGTGCAGTCTTGAGCCACCCTTCATTTCTTCAGACTTTGCTGGGAAAATGGGAAAAAAGTGCAATGATTTACTCAAATACTTGCAAAGATAAGGCAGGCAAAAACAGATTTTGCACTGTTCTAACCAGCTTCAAAGTCAGTAATTGGCATGACCACCTTCATTCTTCAACACAGCATTAACTCTCTTAGACAAGATTTCTTGTGATTTCTTTAAGTAGTCTCCAGGAACAGTTCTCCAGACTTCTTGAAGGACGTTGCAAAGCTCTTCTGTGGATGCTGGCTACCTTTTGTTCCATTCTCTGTTAAGATGATTCTACACTGCTTCAATAATGTTGAGGTCCAAGCTCTGGGGAGGCCAATCCATAATTGACATTGCTGCATTGTGTGCTTTTCTATCTAGGTAGGCTTTTACTGTACTGGCAGTGTTTAAAATCATCATCATACTAAAAAATGAAGCTCTTGCCAGTCAGACAATATCCAGATAGTTTGTGACGCTACTTTTCTGTGTTCAAAATTCCATAAATTTTGTCAAGATCCCCAACACCACTGGCTGGAATGCTGCCTCAACCCATTCCATGTGGGGACACAAGCCCCTCTCACCTTGGAGGGCTGCGTCAGGAAGGTCATCCAGCGTAAAATCTCTGCCATATTACCAATGTGGATTAATCTGCTGTGGAGACCCCTTGGGGAGACTACAAGGGAGCAGCCGAAGGTACATTTTCACTAAATACGCAGAAGCCTGTGTCAGGTCTTTAATTGATGCTTAAATGAATCATAAGTCGGTATCAAGTGGCTTTACAAGCTAAAAAAAAAAAAAAATTCTAAAAATGGCCAGGCACAAGGAGTGGTCTGAAAACGAGTGAAAAAGCAGCCAATGTCCAAAGAAAATCTTGGAAAGACCTCCAGAGAGTCTGGAGAACAATTTGTCAACACCACTTTTAAAAAGGACAAGAGCGTCTGGCTGATTGGAAGCAAAATGTAAAGAAATCAGGGGGAGGCTGGAGACTTTTACACAGTACTGAAGGTATGTAAATACTCATACTGTGTACACACATTTGTGTATAACACAAAGAAACAACACACAAATAGTCTTCGTAACGCATGAATTTTCCATTCTGAGATGAATAAAGTATTATCCATTTACCAGTTGATGAAGGAGCTTTTCCCAGCAGAGTGGTTACCCATCAGCATCACAGTGATCTTTTTTCTGGGCGGCAGCAACTTCACACCAACAGATTCAGCCACTGTGATCAACCCTGAACATAACAGAGAGCACAATAAATACCTATTATAGAAATGGTGCAAGAAAAAAAATCAGCAATGTTTGCATCAAGAAAATCTGAAGTCACAACAGGGCTCTGGTTACACCTGAGGGGCTCAGTCAAAAACAGGTTTACTGCATGAGTTTTATTTGTTTGTTTGTTTAAAAATGGGGATACTTAATCTTACTTTAAGAAGCTGACGGGATGTCCCTGACTAAAGTGTATTTTCTGAGCTTATATTAGAGGTTACATCAAAAGCAGTGCAACTGAGTTATCAGTGACGAGCAAAGTCTAAAGCCTGCCACATCAGTGGGTAGCTGATTTAACGAGCATTGACGTTGGCAGGCGCATCGTCAGCAACGTCACAAAATCCCCACTAGCTACCTTAGCTAACAGTTAGCGAGAAGCCTAACCCGAGGTGCACAGTTAGCTAGCTAACCCCTGGTCCGCAAACTTGTTTGTTTTATTAAATTTACTACCAAACAGGTGAATGCCGGAACTATCACGACAGATGCTCTGACTCCTCGAAGTTGTACGTCAGCCAACTCACCGCTGTCGGGATCCGTGTAGAGTTGATGGCAATCCCTCAAGATGCGCTCATCGCAGGACACGCCGCCAGTTATCGCGTCTGCGTTAGCGGCACTTCGGCTCTTGATTTTCCCAGACATTGTTGCACAGTGATGGATTTAACGTTCCTGGGAGATTCGTTCAAGCATCTGAAGCCTAACTCTCTGAGCTAGCAACGAACAAAGCCGTTTTTGAATCGCCCCGGTCACTACCTCAGCCACGTCGTCAGCTTGGGCGGCGTTTCACACATGGGGTTATGGGTAATGTAGTTTGGAATGAGAATGAGCGCTAGCATGAAAACTGTACTGTCAGTCAGCAACCTTTCCTATCAGAAAAAGCCATTTGAGCAGTTTTTGGCCCGAAATCTGTAAAGAGCCGCAAACTGTAATGGGGACTTATATTGAAGGTGACAGCCTATTAGGTGTAGATTAGACTACCAGCAATATAAATAGGCAGGGGCGGGTCTAAAGGTGTGTCCTGGGGTGGTACTGGCCCCTCTGAAATCTGCAAATAAAGGATGCACGAGACACTATTATTTACTTGTACAGTTCTTCTTCTTAAGTTAAATATATTTACAGCTGTAAAGAGTAAGTTTTATTAGGTAGGCAGGGGGTCTGTGCACACTAAAATCATTATAACTCACTGAATGGTCAAGTGGTTCTTAAGTGTTTTTACGTTTTGTTGTTTCTTGATTGGATTTTCTGGTTCCCCATGTGCTCCCCCCTGACTGGCTGGTGGTGTGTAGCCTACCGATATAAACAGCGCAATATAAAGTGACACATCATTTGAAAGGGAACTTCCAGTATCCCCTGTAGCATAGTGGTTTGCACATTTGCTCTTGAAGCAAAAGGTCCCTGGTTCAATTCCAGGTGGGGACACAAACCCCTCTCACCATGGAGGGTCGTGGCAGGAAGGGCATCTGGCATTAAACCTCTGCCAAATTACCAACAGGGATTAATCTGCTGTGGCAGTTCCTTGGTGGAGAGTACAAGGAAGCAGCTGAAAGTTACATTTCAATTAATGGTAGTTAGGGTGGATGACTTTTTAACACTAATGGATCCACCGTCTTAGCATTTCATTGTCTTTAAGGTAACACAAGATTGGAATAGGCTTCTCTTTGTTCTCAGTATAATGATAAATAGGTAAAAGGGCCTATCAGGCTAAAAGTATGGGGTTATATAGACATATTGACAGAGACAGATTGATATCATATGATGCAATATGATGGGTATGGTGATCTGAGAAAGGGAAAGGTGCTTCAACTTGCGATTTTTAACAGTTTGTATAAGTCAGGGGTGCCCACACTTTTTCAGCTTGCAAGCTACTTATAAAATGATGAAGTCAAAATGATCTACCTACTATAAAAATGCAAAAAATATATTTATAAATATATTGAATATTCTTTATAGGCACAATATATGTTGGTGTACCTTGCATACCTGCATGAACCCATATTGCACAATATAGCTCTGTACATTTTTGTCATTATCTTCCTCTGATGACTTGCACTGACTAGAATACAAGGGAGCAGCCGAAAGGTACATTTCATTTGAAAGGGAAACTCTGAACATTAAATGAAGTTAAGAAATGTGTTTAACCATCCATACTTACTACCTGGACCACAAATGCAATTACGTCTGCAGCAAATCTGTAGGTAGCTACACAAACTAATGACTGTGCAGCTTTAAAATACTACCATTTATAAGTGATTTCATAAAATCCTATATTAAAATTTGGTTTTTTAACCAGTCCATTTTCTCATTGATGAGATTTATGAAAATTATTTTAAATGTGAAATTACATTATGTTATGTAAGTGTTCTTGGCTTTAAAATACTCTGACTTTTTTTTACTGCAATTACAATAAATAAACACTCACCAGCCACTTCATTAGGAACACCTGTTCAACTGCTTGTTAACACAAATATCTAATCAGCCAATCACATGGCAGCAAGTAAAGTTAATTTAGGCATGTAGACACATGTTCAAACCAGCATCAGTCAGGAAAAGAGGCGATTTAAATGACTTTCGGTGTGGCATGATCATTGGTGCCGGACAGGCTGGGCTGAGTATTTCAGAAACTGTTGATCTAATGGGATTTTCCCACACAATCATCTCTAGGGTTTACAGAGAATGCTCTGAAAAACAGAAAATAGCCAGTGAGCAGCAGTTCTCTGGGGGAAAATGCCTTCTTGATGCCAGAAGTCAGAGAAGAAGGGCTAGACTGTTTTAAGTTGACAGGCAACAGTAAATCAAATAACCACTCATAACAACTAAGGTATGCAGAAGATCATCTCACAACATATGGAACCTTGAAGCGGATAGGCTGCAGCAGTAGAAAACCAGACTGTATGCCATTCCTATCAGCTAACAGGAAATTGAGGCTACAGTTTACAGGAGCTTATCAGAATCGGACAGTGGAAGATAAAGTGGAAGAAAAATGTTGCCTGGTCAGATTCCTTTTATGGCATTCAAATGGTGGGGTCACTGGAAGAGTATGGACGCTCCTACAATGAAAATGTGGATGAAGGAACTTTCTGAATGTATTGGACTGGAAAGATTAACATACATTACCAAGGGCAAACGAAAAGACTTTGATAAACTCTAGGAACCATATATGAATATTATGACGAATGAAAGTGTTAGATTTTTCTGAAATGATTTGCAAATGCTGTAAAATGTGGCCCCCATTTTCTTTCTTTCTCCACCCCTTTTTAAAATTTTTTTAATTAGTTTATATATTTATTTATTTATTTAATTTTTATTTATCCTTTTTTTTCTTTTCTTCTTTTTTTCTTTCATAATTTGTTAACTAATCCAATTCCATTATGTTTATTCAAATTGAAAAATGATGCAAGGGTATACAGTTTGTGTGTGTAGTGGGTATATGTATGTATGTGTAGAAGTTATGTGTTTGTGAAAAAATTTTGAAAAAGACAATAACCATATTGGCAAAAAAACCAATGGTGGGGTCAGATGTGAAAGCATGGATCCATTCTACCGGTTTAGGCTACTGGTGGTGTAATAGTGAGGGGGATGTTTTCTTGACATACTTTGGGCCCTTTTGTACCAACTGAGGGTTGTTTAAACACCACAGCCTACTTGAGTATTGTCCATCCCTTTATAACTACAATGTTCCCATCTTTTGATGGCTACTTCCAGCAGGATAATGTACCATGTCTCAGATCATCTCAAACAGATTTTCTGAATATGACAATGAGTTTACTGTACTCAAATTGCCTCCGCAGTCACCAAATATAAATCTAAAACAGCCCTTTAGGGAAAGAAGACAAGGAGATTAACATAATGCATAGACAGCCAACCAATCAGCAGTAACTGCATGATGGTATCATGCCAGTATGGACCTAAATCCCTGAGGAATGTTTCCAGCACTTTGTTGAATCTTCAATTCTGGACAAAAGGCTTGAGTCAGCCCTCGTTTTTTTATATTTTACTTCCAAGAGGTCAGACTCTCTTGCCATCTACAGTGGTGCTGAACAGTAGTTCTCCGATTTTCTGATTCTGATTCTGATTCCAGGCTTTCTGAGGGTATTTCAAAGTTTTCTTTATACATTGGCTGCTTTTTCAATCCAGTTACTGCACCTGACCATTTTCAGAGGAATGCTTTTGTTTGTTAAGCCACGTAACACTGACCTATAAATCACTCAAGCATAAAAAATGCAGCAACTCTTGGGTTGAATTCATCATCAATATGTACAGAGGAGGACAGGAGAAAGGTACAACAGTGAACGCTTACAGCCATCTGTAAAACACAGTGGAAGCGCTGTCATAATTAGGATGTATTCCAGCCAATGGTGTTGGGGATCTTGCCAAAATTTATGGAATTATGAACTCAGAAAAGTACCATCAGATTTTCTTTCACCGTGTAATACCATCTGGAAAGCATCTGATTGGCAACGGCTTCATTTTTCAGCATGACAATCATCCCAAACACACCGCCAATGCAGTAAAAGCCTACCTGGATAGAAAAACACACAATGGAAAACTACCAGTCATGGATTCACCTTCCCAGGGTCTGGACCTTAACATTATTGAAGGAATGTGGGATCATCTTGACAAAGAACCAAAAGCAGCCAACATTGAAGGATGAGCTTTGAAATGTCCTTGAAGAAACCCAGAAAGCCATTACTGAAGACTACTTAAAGAAATCACAAGAAAGCTTGTCTAAGAGATTTAAGGCTATGTTGAAGAATCAAGGTAGTCGTACAAAATACTGACTTTGAAGCTGGTTAGAACAGTGCAAACTCTGTTTTTGCCTGATCTACTGTATTTCCATATATCTTTGCAAGTATTTGAGTAAATCATTGCACTTATTTTCCATTTTCCCAGCAAAATCTAAAGAAATGAAGGGTGGCTCTCGACTTTTGCACTATGTGCTACGAAGAATTTAGGCTGTTCTGAAGGGGGTCCAACCTGGTACAAGCAAGGTGTACCAAATAAGTAACAAGTGAGTGTGACTTGCTGCTTTCTGAGCCACAGGGCAATCAAGATTACGATGAATAAAAAAACATCAGTGTCAAATTGGAAAATTATTCCTGACAAGACTTATAAAACACTAGCCCACAGAAGGTGTTTGGGCCTGCATTATGCTGGTGGAAAGAGCAATCACTGTGCCCACAGCATAGACAGCCCACAACAATACAGTGCAAGACAAACACAAAAACACATGTGTGCATTTTTTTATTTTCCCATAAACACCTTAATTGTACACATGAAACACTGGCGTAGCTCTCATGAGATCAAACAAAAACATTTAAGGATAACTGCTTATGATGCAGCCATGCAGGTTGAAAGCAGCTGCAAGCTTCATGACGAAAACCACAAAAATCAACTCAAGAGCTCACAACGATTTAAATTTTTAATTTATGCTAACAAAAGTGCATTACACAAAAACAGTGCATTTTTGGTAAGTAAACACCTCTGGGTTAATTTTCACAGTATCCCTTATATACAGTAAATTTAATGGAATCAGTAAAGCCTTCATAGTAAAATGATTCTAAGATTTGCTTGTGCAGCATTTCAGTGTCATCCTGCCTTTGACTTATTTTTTTCTTTTTCTTATACCACTTATACCACAAGCCAAAACCAGCGCTTTAAAGCAGAAGATTGGGGGATTTTGTGACTTTAAAGAAATCAGTTTAAATAGAGCAACTGGGGAAACATGGATGAGAAATACTTTCCCTTCCCACAGCAACAAATGCTATTAGTGCTCATATTGTAAAAGCTCCAGTGGTGCTGGAAAGTATCCTGTGTGCATGGGGAATCTACTAGAGGGAATGTGCATCTATATACAATTGTAGGAATATGGTACATCATGTACCTACTACACTGAGGTTCAGTCAGTCAGACCTAACCACACGTTGCTTACGTTGGGGCCTGAGAGCAAAAAATAAGGGTTTATAGGGCTTGTGGCACCTCCTGGAACTGTTGTGGCACTAATTTGATTAGGGTTTTCTTGTGAGAGATTCCTTATTGACAAACTCATTTACAGCCACATTTCTACTTCCCCGCAAGTGTCTTAATTGACATTGTCACCATTTTTATTGTACAGAGAAAAAAAAAATCAGTTTGTTTGAAATATGTAAACTCATCTTGAAGACAAAGCAGCTCCAGCTCATTACTGGGTTTTATGTAAAATCAGTTGTTTGTTGTTGACTACCTATAAATGACAGAGGTTTTAATGTTTGTCTCACAACAGATGTAAGTTCTTTCATGCATAATTCATCCCTGCCTCACTGATAAGTATCCCAACAGTGAGATGACACGTATCAATGTGAACATTTGGAAAGGCAGCCTGTTGAGTACAAAACAGCCTTTTGCATCCACTGTCTGTTGCCACTTGAAACCATGTTTTCTCCCACACATCATGATGATCATCATCAGATCCTTTGCGCGCATAAAGATCAAAGTCAGGCTGCACTTTTTTATTCTGATTTCTCCCCTTGTCACACTTCCAATAATGTAGTATTGCGTTATGTTCAACAGATCAATGTGTTTGCTCTTGCGTGACAACCCTAGGTTAATGTGATGCTTGTTAACAATGAATGCATTAACATAATAGGTGCTTCTTTTGTCCTTTCAGGTTTATGCTCAGTTTCTTGCAAGCAGTCAATCAAAAAGCTTTAATCAAAATATACAAATATTTTCTAATGCTGCAGCCAAGCTTTCAATCTGCTTGTTTGTCTTTTTTTTTTAGAAGTTTCTGCTATATTAGTCTTAAACTGCAGAGTAACAATGTTGTTAGTGCACATACACGTGAGTGTTACCATAATCAAGTGCATATTATAGTTTCCTTATCAACGCAGCAAAGCTATAATAGTAGCTTAATAATAGTAGATTTACATAAGGTGTCATGCTACTTACACTGACAAACCCGCTTGGCATACTGAGTGCAGTAAGGCTCTCATTATTGCAGAACAGTTTTTTTTGTCTTTGGCTACCAGTGAGCTTTCCTTTCTTTGGCAACCAGCTCCAGGAATTGGGAGTGATTCGCATAGAGAGGGAAAGTCGAGTCAATGTCAACCCATTTGACTTGTCCTGCATCATCACCAGCTTGCAGCGGCAGCTCGCTCACACTGTTGCCTACAATACAAACAAAGATATCTCATGTTTTTCTCCAAACACCTTGCATTTCTTCGTTTCACTTTTTGTTGTCCTCAGAGAGAAAATGTATTCAAAACACAGAATGTATTTAAAAGCTGAACATAGCCCCAGGGTCTGAAAAGTGACACCAATGTGGAAGAGCCTTAAAACATGCATTCTTTCTAATGGCCAGCAGAGGGCGACTCCCCTGGTTGTAAAAAAAAAACCCAAACAAAAAAAGAGCGTCTATAAGAAATATGACCCAAATTTACAATGACCTTAATAAACATTTCCCTAGGAGTTTATGATCTCAATTACTTGTTTTAGGTCTTAATTGTTATAGCATGGTGTTTATTTTGTAAATTATGGCCCCCTTTAAACTAAAGGGGCTGATAAGTCACTACCGTTTTTCAGTCAGATTCACGCCACGTTCCTAACATCTGCTTTCAGAAAATGAAGGTGGTGACAGCTAACATCCTCAAGCTGAGGCTTCAGAACATGACTTCCCTGACCAATGGGTGACATTACAGTGGTTATATAAATTTTTATATACAGTTTATGCTTTAAAAACCAAGAGGCAGTCATGTGAAAAAGAAAAATTTCACAGGACTCTGTGCAGTTATATGAAAAAATAAGTACACCCCATGATTCAGTAGCTTCCAGAACTACCTTTAGCAGCAAAACTTGAAGTCAAATCATTTTCTGTATGGCTTTTTTGGCCTTTCACATCATTGTGGAGACATTTTGGCCCACTGTTCTTTACAGTATTGCTTCAGTTACGTTAATTTATGCACAGCTCTCTTGTGGTCCCGCCACAACATTTCAATTCAGCACTGAAGTCAACATTCCCTCTAACCTGCGTGCATGCGCAATTGCGCACTGCTCCCGCAACCTCCACGCACAGCAAATCTATGCAGCGCACATGAAATCTATGCAGCACGCATGCAAACGCACAGCTTAGAGGGAACGTTGATTGAGGTCTATAGTTTGACTGGGGCATTGCAATATCTTGATTTTTTTTCTTTTTCAGCTATTATGTTATAGATCTGCTGGTGTTCTTGGGATCATTGTCCTGTTACATGACCCCAATTTAGGTCAAGCTTTAGCTGTCAGACAGATGGCCATTCATTTGACTCCAGAATACTTTAGTATGCAGAGAAGTTCATGATCGACTTAATGACTGCAAGGTGCCCATTTCTTGTGGCTGCAAAATAAGCCCAAATCATAACCCCGCTACTACAGTACCATGCTGGACAGTTGGTGTGAAATGTTTGTGCTGAAATGCCGTGACTGGTTTTCACCAAATGTGGCTCTCTGCATTATGGCCAAACAGCCCCAAGGACATTGTTCCAATAGTCTTGTGGTTTGATTAGATGCAACTTCGCAAACCTAAGCCAGGCTGCCATGTTATTTTAGTAGAAACAGGCTTTCTCCTAGCAACCCTTCCAAACAAGCCATACTTGTTGAGTCTTTTTCTAATTGTACTGTTGAGACACCTGCTCCTTCCACAGTAGGAGGGTAGCATCAGGAAGGGATTCCAGTGTAAATTCTGTGTCAGATCAACTATAGAGTTTCATCTGCTGTGGTGACCCCTTGGGGAAATGCAAGGGAGCAGCAAACCTTACTGTCACAACCTTTAACCAGCCAATAGAGGCCTGCAGAGTCCGAGATACAGTAGCTCTTGGTTTTTGGTTGTATTTTTTTTGCAGTTTCTCTGAGCAATGCACAGTCTGACCTTGGGGTGAATTTGCAGGAATGTCTCCTGGGAGACATGTGGCATTGTGTCAACACACACCTAAATGCTCCAGACCAGCAAACTGGCTAAACTTCTGCTTTTACAAAAGTGATCATACTTGCTGATGATCAATCAATTAAATGTATTTCATTAGCAGCACCTGACAGCTATTTACTCTCTTAATCTCAGTGGAAACAGTGAGGGTGTACTTAGTTTTTCGCAGGATTGCCTAATCCTATGAAAATCTTCTTTTTCACACTCTTTTCATACTGTTGTTGACTTTGAAAATAAAAGCTTGAAATAAATCAAAGCACATCAACCTTAAACTTGGCAAAGACACATTCATGTAACACATTCCTCTGATCTTAAATCAGGGTTTCAAGAGCAAAGAGCACCTCTTCCTCTGTATGTGTCCAGTGCATTGCTGTATCTCGCACACAAACAGCTGAAGAGGAACATTACGTAACATGGGCGCAAGGTAAATATGTGCAACACACCTCTCATCGAGTGAATGAAAGATAACGTTTGTGCTAAAGCTAGCCAGGAGGAAGCTAAGCATTAATGGCGGCAATGGTTCAGCGTGTTGGAGGACTGATTTAGCAGCCGGAGAGTTGTTGAGGGAGCTGGTTCAAGACCTGCTGGCCCAAGACCCTGCCCTGGAAGTGGACCAGAGGCCAGCAAAACGTCACCTCTTTAGCATTGCCGTGGTGCCCTTAAGCAAGGCACCAAACCCCCAAATTGCTCCCTGGCACCTAAAATGGCAGCCTTGTATGCCGACCCCCCCTCACTGCATGCTACGTGGAATTGTTTCATGTCATCATTTCAACCTGTAGGAGTGTCAGCAATTCTAATTTCCCCCCTGGAGATCAATAAAGTGTGGTTTGTTTAAAGATTTTTAAGCTCTCGCTAACACACAGGCTCCTGGAGAGGAGTTAAAAATAATCACGATTGTATTTAGAATAGACATTTAATGCTGAAATGAACAAAGAGGATTTAAAAAATAGAAAAAGAAAGCATAACATTCCTCTTAACTCTCTGACAAGTTGTCATTGATGGCCACAGCATCCCCTAATCCTATCCCTGAACCTATGTTTTGAAGACAACCAGTGAGTACTTATTATTTTTTAAATGGAAATAGTTTTTGATGTGTGTCTGTTAGAATGATGTTTTTTGTCTGCTGACTGTCAAGATTCGGAAAAAATAAGTAAAAAAAATTGAATATTCTGATAGCAGAGGGTTAGGTCAACACTAATGATGACTTAGATTTCAAAGCATTAATTAATGATACCTGAATCATCATGAAAGTTGACAGCAACAGTCTCCATCCA
Source organism: Etroplus canarensis (assembly GCA_015106775.1). Classification (NCBI taxonomy): domain Eukaryota; kingdom Metazoa; phylum Chordata; class Actinopteri; order Cichliformes; family Cichlidae; genus Etroplus; species Etroplus canarensis. Next base: position 19,762 of record VUQH01043801.1, on the reverse strand, counting down.
GGCATTATCTGTGTTTCTGGGATCATCGACGTAGCCTTTATAGACCTGAAGGAGAAAGATAACAAGCTCACCTCAAAGAAACATCTGTTAGCTTACCTGACAGATGCACCTTTTCACAAAAAATATGACAAGTCAACAAACAATAAATTACTGACCTGAAATCCAGGAGATTTGAAGAGGTTGGTGATGCGCGCATGGATTTTTGCTATCTCTGCTGGAGAGAGTGCAAGCGAGTTCAATGCCTCTTCCGAGAACTCCCGCTGCAGGGTGACAGAAACCTGCTCCCCCGGATCTACCATCCCCTGCAAAACATATCATTGTAGGCACCATATTAGAAACTTCACTGTCAATTTCACAGATATAAAATGAAAACAAAAAAGAGATGTAAACTCCACCTACCCCAGGAATGGCCCACTCTCCACAGTCTTTCCTCTTGATAGACACAAATTGCAGAATAGGCTGTTTGGAGACCGAGTGAAGTATCTTTGCTCTTTTAGCATCTACTTTCCATCTGCCAAATGATGAAATGTGTGTAAATGCAACAAATTTACATTTTCTTTGGCTTAATGGTCTTTTAAACATGATAGAAAACTATGCATATCAAATTACCTGGTATTACTGTGTTTTTGAGTTTTACTCTGTTAAATTACTCTTTAATTAGTCATAAACACTGGTTTTCAAGCAGGTGGGTAACTGCACTGTGTAAAGCTAAACAAAGTTACCTGGTGACGATTGGATCTGCTGCATGATTGGGTCCCCACCTGCCTAGCAAGCCTCTCCCTGTCAAACCTGTGCGTCCACGGGGATTTCTAGGGAGTAAAAGGTGAATTTGCAAACTTACTTATAGACAGTTGTAAGATCTCTTTACAAAAATTATTCTTAAGGTCAAAACAGACGAAAAGAAATTGGAGGAAAAACAAAGCTCTCTATGAGAGAACTGTTATGTGCTCAATGCCCTATTCTGCTGTTAATGCTATGCATGAATAAGTGATGATTTCAACATTAACTGGTAATGACGCATCTCTGTAATGTGAAAGGTTTGCTAATACCAAAGTCACTGAGTTGGAGACAGCAGCTCTGTACAGTGAAAATCCAACTAAACTGGCAGTTTTACAAAGTAAAGTTGCTCAGGTGTCATAAAAAAATCTACTAATAGGTATTTCTCTTGCTAACTTACAGTGGCTTTCCTTTTTCCACTTTGTAGTTGCCCTCAAAGCTTGTCCGGTCCACGGTATCATCCACAGTGTTAAACTTTGGAGAGAAGCAGCTGCAAAACAAGCAAAGGTCCTGATTACTGGTGTGAATGAACTCTAGTAAATCCTTGGCCACAAGTCTTGGTTGAAACATCTTACAAGTCTATTTCTAAATAACAGATATCATTACTCACATGGAACTCATTATTTCGACACTGCTATGTTGCTCACCCAATATCAGGATCCGCCCATACTGGCCTCTTTAAAACTGAAGGGTCCGTATAGCAAACTGGATCATACTGAGGCCACTCCTGACTCCAGTCCACCTTGACATCGGGCACAGGGAATCGCTTGACATTGGACCCTGGATACTCTGGGCATCTGGACTTCACATGAGGCTTCGCTGAGGACGGCATTGCCTTGACACTCATTGGGTAAAAGTAGCAGCAACTAGCACTGATGGTTTTACTCGTTGTAAAGGGGTAGGATGATGAGCAAGAAATAGCAGGCCTGCAGGAGAAGAAAGATGGCATGTTAAAATACCTTGACTGTACCTTGTTTTTCCACCCTGTACGCACCACATGTGTATTCCTTTTTCTCCTGACCCTAAGGCAAATATTGTAAGTAACATTTTCCCTCAAGTGATAACAGCAAATATCTTTTAAAAAATCAGAGATTAAGGAAAGAGGCAATCAATAGTGGGATCAGAGTTACACAGCTATTGCTGTGTTGCAAATATACCCTCCTCTTCTTCTACCTCCAGTTGCTCCCTTCAGGGGGTTACCCTATACCTTGTATCCTCTTCATGTCCTCCTTCACGATATTCATGAATCTTTTCTGTGGTCTTCCTCTTTTCCTCCTGCCTGGCAGCTCAATTTTCAACATTCTCTGCCCAATATATCCACTATCCCTCCTCTCAACCTTGCCTCCCTTACTTTATCTCCAAACTGCTTAACCTGAGTTGTCCCTCTAATGGACTCCTTTCAAATCCTCCCTATCCTGATCGCTCCCAGTGAAAATCTCAGCATCCTCAATTCTGCCATATCCAGCTGATGTCATCGCATGGCTCACTGCCATCTTGTAAACTTTCCCTTTCACTCTTATTGCTATCTTTCTATCACAGAGCACCCCTGACCCTCATCTCCACCCACTCAACAATGCCTGCACTCACTTCTTTGTCTCTCTTGTGCTCAGTCCATTGCGGTGGATGGTTGATCCTAGGTATTTAAACTCATCCACCTTCACTACCTCTACTCCTCGCATTTTCACTTGCTTCTACTGACTTTCATTCCTCTTCTCTCTCATGCATACCTCCACTCCACCTGGTCCTTAGTCTCTCTACAGAGCACAGTGTTGTCTGCAAACATCATAATCCACGGAGACTCCTGCTGTCAACCTGTCCATCACCGCTGCAAAAAAGAAGTGGCTTAGAGCTGATCCCTGATGTAACCCCCATCTGTCACACCTACCACACATGCATGTACTGCACCACCCTCACATACTTCTCACCCACTCCTGACTTCCTAATGCAACACCACAGTTCCTCTCCATGCACCTTTTCTAGATCCACAAAGACACAGTGCAACTCCTTCTGACCTTCTCGATACTTCTCCATCAGCGCTCTCAAAGCAAAAGTCACATCTGTAGTACTCTCTCGGTATGAATCCATACTGCTGCTCGCTGACCGTCACCTCTCTTCTTAACCTAGCTTCAACAACCACCACCCCTTTTCTTGATGTGTTGCAAATCTGCTACTGATGGTCAACTGTAGCTGATCCTCGATGGCCATTTGTTTAATCTGTTAGAGTAAATGAAGCTTATTGTAACCGTAACTCAGTCCAAAATACGGCACTAAAATAGCAAATGAGTTCAGTCAGACTTCTTACAGATTGTACTTCCGACTGCAGTGACAGCTTGCAACAGTCCTGTACTGTCAAATAGTAATAGCTTTTACTTGAGCCTGAATAACAAATGTTATTGTCCATACCTAACTCCGGAGCTGCAGACGGTGTGCGGGAGTCCGAGCAGAGTAAACGCTAAACGAATGTTGCTGAACCAATTCCGTCCCAGCACTGAATGTACCATAGCCCTGGACTACTGAATCAATACTTCAATGACCCTAACATGCAGCAGGAACCAGGAAGTGCACCGCCCCTGCGTGGTGACGTCCGCAAAAGGGGTGTGACTACAACCCTGATTTTCGTTTCCTTGGTGACCAGATTACACTGTTTACATATAGACTGAATAAAGGTTAAAAAATAGATGGAGAGGGAATGTAAATTAACGCCCTATATGTCCTATCTGCAGCCTGTTGCAAACATAAAACATAAAGGGTGTTGCAATATTTATACATTTTATGAGACTGATATGTGCTACATTTGTGAATATTTGTAAACTTTAAGAAACGTACACCATTTCCCTGTAAATCCTAGCAAATTACTCATTTAGTTGAAAGAGAGAAATGTATAGCAACGGTTTAGTGGAAAGAAATGTAGAGCAAAACTATGATCGATAGAGAGAGTACTGAGCAAAAGTCTTGCTCATTTCTATATGCGTTGCTTGGAAAATGGGAATGAACGCAAATGTTTATTCAAACGTGCAAACATAACAAAAATAAAATAAATAAGACAAAAACTGAGTTTTTACAATTCTAATGAGCTTCAAAGACCAAAAGCAACCTTTATTCTTCAAAGCAGAATCAGAATTAGGGCACTTCATTAATAAATATGAAGGGCAGAAACTATGAAGATAAAATGTATGAACCCTATTTACAATAAAGTGCAATATTCACGAGAGTTTCCAGGATTTTTTTAAATGGGGCAGCACAATTCTACAATCCCCTCCCCCGGGATTAATAAAATATTCTTATTCAGGGGGCTCCACCAACCAATCAGGAGGGGGACTGGTGGGAACCCAGAATAATTCGATCAAAAATAAAAACAAAACAATAAACACGCCTGAAAAGAGGTTGAAAATTTTGTGAGTTAGTTTTTTTTAATGCGCCAGACTTCCTGTATTTATAAAAACCCATAAGGAGACATAGCTGCCCTGTAATAATATAGCACAAAAAGCACAAGATTTAACATCAGTTAGTGGACCCAGTAAAGTCTAGTCTGGTTGAAGCTGCAAATATGTTTAATATTACTGAGTAACTTTACTTACACATCCTTTATTTGCAGTTTGCAAAGTAAAGGAGTTAGGGAATGGTCAGTGGACCACACCAATGTGATGCACATGAGGAGGAATCCATCTTTAAAAACTTAGACATTTATTGTTTTATTGTTTTGAACAAATAGCGTTTACTGCATGTAATATCAGTCACTGCATGTAATCATTTGCTGTAGATAGTTTTTAGGCCTGCCACTTCTTCTTCTGTCCTCCACTTGTCCACTTTCCTCAATTTTCTCAAGGACACACTGCATGCCAAGCCAAGTAATGTCTGGTATTCAGCTAATAGCTCTATGGAACTCACCTTGTTGGTGCAAAAACGACTATTTTTATGCCTGTCAAACTGTGTTATCGCTGGCATTGTTTATAGATTCAACTAAAGAAGTGGAAACGAATTATATGCTTTCTTTTGACAGGCTGCTAGTAACAAAATGCCTAAAACTACAATTTAAAGTGAGTTCTTTGCTAAGATGTCTGTTATGTGTGCACTGGTTCATCCCTTGTACTAGTTACCTTTATTACGCTTGAATGATTCACAGCTCGGTGTTAAGTGGTCTGCAAAGTCCAAAGAAAAACTCTGAAAGACCTTCAGAAAGCAAGACTAGATAGATAGATAGATAGATAGATAGATAGATAGATAGATAGATACTCCATGATTCATGACTGTGTACCTCCATGTCCTCAGCAGTGATGCTTCTCTGCTGCGTGTGCTGCAAACAGTGCTGACAGTTCTGTAAACAAGTCAGAGCTGTTTTCATGGACAACCTATGTGATCGATAACACCATTATCAGAGCATGTTTTATGCATGAGACAACACCCACACTATTAACAATGACAGACCCATTTTGGCCAGTAATACAAGCCAGTTATATACTGACAGAGCTCTAACACGTCTTGCAAAGTAGAACAACTGAAAGCCATTGTTGTGATGTATGTAATGTACTGATGTAATGTCTTATGTAATAACCCTATATGCAGTAAACTCTTTGTACATGTACACTAAAAAGCCTCACCTGTAACGGTATCATGTCACAGCCTGCAGAAACCATTTCAGGACGATCCTTGTGTTTTACGAGGCTGAACAAAGGGGAAAAAACTAAAGCGTCAAACTGATCAAAAACTCTTTTATTCTTGTCCCATCAGCCAGTATGCCACATACTTCGGCACGCCCACCCGTGGCTGCTGCGAGTTTAATTTACAAATGGCGCTTGTTTTGATGTACGACAGCAGCCGAGCAGGCGGCGCCTTCTGTTCAAGCTGCTTGCCAGCTGGCACGACTCCGCCCCGAAGAGCCACCCTCGGAGTCACATCTAACGCACCCGCATTACCGTGGTTTGGCACGCGCATTTACGCCAAATCCGCGCTCGCGCAGGAAATCCATTTACGCTCTAGTTGTAGAGAGGGCCCCGGTCAGTGAGCCCCGTCAGCCCAACGATCCCGTCGGTTAAAGCCTCGGACAGCCGTTAGACAGCGCTGAGAGCGGCGGCGGGCCCTCGGTGAAACACTCTGACAGTGCAGGAGCGGTTTGGACGGGAAAGAATGGCAGATACGAACAGCGCTGCAACGGTCGCGACCGCAGACTCCGACAGCGCCGCCGCCGCCGTCGTCGTAGTCGCCGCCGCCGCTGCTGCTGCTGCTGCTGCTGAGCCTGTTGCGCCTGTTGCGCCTGATGCGCCGCCCTTATCTGCGGGACCCAAGCTCGGATCCGAGTGCGTGAAGGGCCAGATTTTTGACGTGGGGCCCCGCTACACGAACCTGTCTTACATCGGGGAGGGGGCGTACGGAATGGTGTGGTGAGTGGTGCTTGTCGTAGTGCAAAGCCACTGCGCTAGCTAACGTAATCTGTTTATTAGTAAACACTGTTAGCCTGCAACTTCAGCTGACGCCGGTGCCGGGGTTAACGCGTCCGGTCACCGCGTTTTAAAACAGCTGGCCAGCGCTTTGGCGCTGTCGAGCCTCACAGCACTTCATCTCATGGTTTAGCAGGTTAGCCGAGCAGCTACAGGCGTGGCTATGAGTTTTACAGGAAACAAGATTGGGAGTGATTGCGCAGGACGTTGTTTGCTGCTGCGATCAGATATCTTCTGCAGGCTGCGTTTGGCCGCAAAGGAAAGTTGGTTATCGCTGCAGACACGTCCGACGCCGGGCTCCCAGTGACGCCGATCTCTGTTTTTAATTGTGACAAACATTTAGTCTGCGGCACCTCTGCTGCGGAGGACGCGAGTGAGATTTGTCAGCTGTTGGCGAGGCCTTTTCCTGGTGTTATCGCCGCATGAGATCTACAGCTTTGTGCGGACGTGTCGAATCAATTGGATGCGCCTGATATCGGTGTCAGCCGCGAACGCGATCAGATAGGACAGCGCGTTAGTGTGAGAGATGGATGCTGGCCCGGGAGCCGGGCCCACACAGCCACCTCAGCAGGGCGCACCGTGCAGTCATCTGTCAGCTCCAAACCGGAGTGTGATGGCACACGGTGCTGTTTTTGTTTGTGTCATCGTGGTCATGTGATGCAACTGTTGCTGCATTCGGTGTTTGTAAACATTGTCTACACCCACCGACGCCTGTAGTGCGAAGCAGGATTTGCATTTATACAGTCAACTGCAGGGTTAACTCTGGGTTTTCAGTACTACAAAGCTTGGTTCACTTTTTATCAGGGTACATCACCATGGTAACTTATGCAACTTGCTCTCGAAGCAGGTTAAACTCCAGATTAGAGATCAACAGGTATGAAATCACCCCCCCCCCCCCACACACACACCCCCCCACACACACACCCCCCCCCCCCCCCACTCAACTCTCC
>VUQH01043801.1:2444-12580 GCA_015106775.1 Etroplus canarensis | reverse complement strand
GATAGAAACACCCCCCCCCCCCCACATACACACACACACACACACACACACCACCACTGCCCCAATCAGATCTCTAGAAGATCCATTAGACCTCTGTGAGGGTCTGAAGTTTTCTTAATAGCATATAGTTATTGAGCATCAGTAATAATACAGAGAAACTTTATTTTGATTGGGTTTTTTTACCTCCCTGTTGGCTGCAAACAATTTCACAACTATTTCGTTGTTCTTCAAGCCTTAAAATATTAGCCTGTGTGCACTTTTTTGATTTGTAGTCTAAATTAAATTTGCGTACATGGCAAACCTGCATTTCAATTTCCTCTCAGGTCATGAAATAGCACCAGGGCTGCAGATGAAAGAATAAAAACTAACACTGTCTTACACACATCTAAACATTAATTTCATGGAATAACAATCATAATCTGTCAGATTCTCCTGTCTTACTCGCAGAGCTGTGATGCTCCGTTAACTCACACAGGAAGCATTTTTGCCAGTTTTTCCTCCCTGGTTTTCAAGTAGGTTTAACGTCATTAATATAATGGGTCTTTTCCAGCGCGTAGATCACACTCACGTTTGTGCGTTAATAATATACTGTACAGCATTTTCCTGTTAGAGACACCACTGTTTTTTCTGCAACAGCTGTTTTGATTTCAGTCTGTTTTTAATCTCTTTATATTTTCCTCATACTTTTGTTTCATCTTTCTTTGTAAAATCTACTGATCTGCTGCCAGTAGATTTATCCGTGTGATTGGTCAGATCCTGCCAACACCACCCTCTTCATGTGAACGCGCTCGTAGCTGGATTATTAAACCCTGGGTTCATTTCTCTAGTTGATAACCACCTTCACGAGGCCACTTATTCTAATTGCCACTGTTAGGTTAGGTGAAGGCAGATAACAGAAGGATATCCTGTGTATGTTGAAATTGCTTTGTAATATAGGCCTCTGGTTCACACATGGACAGAAAACAAAGCAGCCTTGAAGTGTATGATATCCAACAGCATGAAAACTTAGGGTTGATTATTAACCAGATGTGGAAATATTTTCAGATCTATGCATCCAGAACATTTTGTTCTTGACACAGTTTTTCAGTCTGTTGAGGAATCAGACGATGACTCTTTTCCAATGACTGTTGCACCTTGTAAAGGTTCACATCAGTTGTTCGTTTTTTAAAATTTTTAATCGTCCATGGTTTTTGGTAGGATTTTAAGAATCCTAGCCACAAAACTCACTGCAAGAAACAAACCATGTTTTTTTTTTTCTGCACTGCGTGCTCTCCGTGTATCCTACACCTCCACCACACTGACACTGCGCCTACACTCAGGCCTGCAGCTACAGTGCATCTCAACATATTACAGCAGAGAGAGAAAGGGGAAAAAAAGTGTCACATGTGCACGTTGTCAGTAGAGACAGTCTGCATTGCCCTTATGGAGCTTAGTATCAGCCCAGTTTGTGATACCATCATTGTGCAGTGTGTAATCGGACACCTGTTCTGTGCTCCTTCTCATATTCTTTCTTTCCAGCTCTGCTCTGGACAACTTGACAAACCAGCGCGTAGCCATCAAGAAAATCAGCCCATTTGAGCACCAGACATACTGCCAGCGCACGCTGAGGGAAATCAAGATCCTGCTGCGTTTCCACCATGAGAATATCATCGGCATCAACGACATCATCAGGGCACGGCACATCGACAACATGAGGGATGTGTATCCTATCATGCTGTATAGGAAAGCTCTTCCTGCCTTTGTCCTGCCTGTTTTTCATATGTATACACTCTGCTGTAAAAATTACTGAAGCGAGTAGCAATTGAGATCTTTTTTCAAGAAACCCATGAACATAAAATATTGATAATGAGACACAGTCAAGACCAGATAGCCGCAATCAACAATTACTTTAAAACAACAAGAGTCATAAAAATCATAAAGCTTTTAGTCTCCTAGCAGCAGCTAAGAATTTATCTCATGGTCGCTGTAGGTTTGTTCCTTTTAAAGGGTGCATAATACCTGAGGCCAGGTTTGCCAAAGGTATTGTAGATTTAGGTGCCAGCTGAGACCAGATAGTTGATGGTGTAGTAGTTGGGTGTCGTGTGATGACTTCTTACTTTTTTGCAAAGAAATTGGCTGTTGTGAAACATGTAAACTCATCATGCCACATTATTTCTTCAGTACTTTAGCTTCTGAAGAAATAATGCAGCAGCATGATGGTACAGAATATCTTCTGAATGAAGCACAGACAATAAAAGTTGGCTTAAGGTTTGTGGTTTAAAAACACAGACAGCCCTTAATACTACAGGCTAGGACTGCTGTTAACCTATGACAAAAGTGTGCTTGTGCCTTGAAGCATCTTCAACTTTATTGCAACACCTTTGTTTTTTCATTTGACACATGTGGTTTGCAGGATTCTGATGTGACTACACTCTTGTTGAGGCTGCAAGTCTTGTGGCGACTTTAAACCAGGCAAACAATAGTTATAAATCCAACTTTGGCTCACTCTGTGTTTGAGTAGAGCTTCAAGTCCGAGTCTAGTGGGTGTTCGTAGGACAAGTAAAAGGATGAACACCTGGAAGCGTTAAAGTTGTGGCTGGTAAAGCTGATTCTAATTTAAACTGATCACATTTTTGACAATTATTCTGAAATGTTTAATTTAGAGTAATTCTATAAACATTTGTCTTGGCTTCATGGAGCAAAACCGTTTTATCTTATGCCCTTGAAAGCTGGTCATTAGAACAGTGTGGAGTGAGCTGCTGAATCATTGCAAAGATTGTTCTTATTCAGCCACATTAGACAGCAGTGGCTATCCTCAGAGCTCGTCAGTGAGTCGCTGTGAGTGAGTGATGCTCTGGCAAGCTGACTGTGAATGGCTGCATTGTCCTCTGCAACACGGAAAGAAAATGTATGAATCGTTGTTTTTCTTTTTTTAATATCTTGTTGTTTGATCTGTCTGGTTGTGCCACTCAGTTGCACAGTGTTGATGTTAACTTGTAAGGATGTGACTGAGTTAGGCAAATATTATCACATCTAGGGGTGATATCATCATTTAGTTATTACTTTCTGTTTGTAGCTCAGCTATTCAAAGCACTGTGAACTGTGGCCTCTTTAATCAAGAAGACTGAGTTAAGTGGCTGTTAGGCAGAAGGGTGCTTTGAGCTGCATATGGAAATGTTTAGCAGGTGGCTCTCTATCTGTCTTTTGTTATAAAACTATCGACCGTATATAAAAGATGGTGATCGTGACTTCATCTGTCCCGCCAGGAAGCCTCGAGCTGAGCATATTTGCTGCACCGTCTTGGTGAGGAGTCCGCACACTAGTAACATCTCAGTCAGAATGTAGGCAAACCCTAATGGTACCCCTGTTTTATAATCCTTTTGTAAGCATAACTTATAAAATGAGACTCACATTGCATTAAATAAGACTTGAAACTAGAAACCGAGACCATACACTCATCAGGAAAGTGTTTACTGATTGGTAGGGATTTTAATGTTCATAAAATGAGGATTTTCATCTATGCACCTTTATTTATGGCCTAAAAATGTCTTAAGCTGTGTGGGGTCTAGTCAGGAACTAGGGCCATGGTGTATGCTTTGCACATGAAGACACAGAAATAAAATTCATTTGGATGTAATCCAGAAGTACATCTGGATTTTTTCCCCAGATTATTTTTTAGCTTTTAAGAGTAATGTGCAGTAAACATGAGGGAAAATCAGACCTCTTCAGCACATACGTTTGTTTCTCGAGTTCACCAGGATCTGATTCGGGTTATCTCACAAAGGCACTGGCCTTGGTCTGGGAGGTATTAAGTGTTTTTTTTCCCAGATGAAAGGTTTCACATCTAGGTTTTTACACATAAAATCTGCATCCAGGTTTTATTCGCAGTATATGTCAGAACTTTGCTGATTTGGGAAATAATACAACCGGAGTGTCACTTTGAGGTTTGCATGTCTGTGCAGTAATGGTGATCACGGGAATCCTTTGAGTTTAGACATAAGTGGCACTCAAGTAAAATCAGGAGCCATTAAAGTTTGGATTCATAATAAATGTCTGCATAAAATTTCTGCTTAGCCTGTCTAATACATGCTTAATTTTTTATCTTTATCTAGAGCAATACAATTATTAAAATGTTTATGCTTGCAGTGCTGCAAAAGGCTGCCAAAGTATAATGGCAGCCTTTCCCTTAGCCACCTCTAGGCTCGTTGGTCCATTTGGACTCTGTGAGTCAAGTGTGTTTCTGATGGGGAAAAATTGCTACATATTCTAGTTGCTAGTTCCTGTGGTCATGATTTTTAGTTTTACTGACGTTTTGGTTTGAGGAACAAGATTACTGAATTTACCTAAAAACCAAAGTAGTTTTGATATTGAAACTATAGAAAACAGGACAGTGCAATCTTTTACTCAAAAGCACAAAGCTGGACTGATAAGTGAGTGAATGAGGTGCATTCACATGCTGACGATGACATTCGATGGCTAAAACACAATTCAGCCACTTCTGACTCCGTTCTAGTCATGAATGAATGTATTTGCAGAATGGAACGGAGATGGACGACCATGAATGTCTGTAGAAAATGTCCTAATCCTAATCAGCAGACCCGTCGTTGTCTACCTTGACTCATCGTCCTTCCAGCTACATCGTGCAGACTCTGATGGAGACGGACCTGTACAAGCTGCTGAAGAGCCAGAGGCTAAGCAACGACCACGTCTGCTACTTCCTCTACCAGATCCTGCGAGGCCTCAAGTACATTCACTCCGCCAACGTGTTGCACCGGGACCTCAAGCCCTCCAATCTGCTTATCAACACCACCTGCGACCTCAAGGTTAGCTTGCATATAGACACTGTCATCACTATTGATAACTAGATTACAGTTTACAGTTTTAAATAAAAGTTGTATTTGTTTTGTTGGTTTAGGTTACAGTTAATATCCAGAAAGCCAACATTTATATGCAGCAAATTGCAAAAAAAAATGTGTAAAAATACAATTTAAAATATGCGTTTATAGCTACATGTCATGCTTGGAAGACAAATAGCTGTTGGGCCAATTTTTATCCATAATGTAAAAAAAAGTATTACTGCAACGGCTCCAAATTACACCAGCTCTCAACAAGATTAAAAAAAAGAGTAGCGGGAATGTTTGATGGTTCTGCCAGGAAAGCCAGGGTAAATAGCTGTTTCTATTTAAACGATAAAGATTTCCAGCCTTGCAATATATGCTGTATTTAGAGCTTAATTGAAGGCTGCATTGCTTTCCAGCTGCAGTGTGGTTTTGTCCCATCCTCTGCATGGCTTCACGCCACATTGTTAGTGTTTAGTCTGCACAGGCTACTTTATTTTGAAAACTGACCAGATGATCTGTGTCATTCCTTAGTCTGACTTCCTGTCCCTGTCTCACCTGCTCTGTGCAGTGTGACGCGGCTCTTGTCAGAAATAGACCAGACACGTATTTTTAGCTAAGCAGAGACCAGCTTCTCGGAAGCTTCTGAAGCGCACTGCGACACGTCTGATAGAACCACAAGTGTTGTCACGAGTAGCCATGATGATTAGGTCTCTTAATTGTTTTTAGCAGAAGAATAGCCAAATATGAAGTGACCAGGGGTGAAACGTTTCTGGAGTGTCTAAAGTAATTTATACTCACTGCCTTTTACAGTGTAGAATGTACAATAAAAATTAAACTACACGATAAGTACTCACAGCCTACTTCATTAGATACATCTCACTCTGCCTTCAGAACTGCCTCAAATCTTTGTGGCATAGATTCAACAAGGTTCTGGAAACATTATTCCAAGATTCTGATCCATATGGACACGATAGCTTCACACATGCAGGTTTGACAGCTGCACATCTACGATCTGGATCCCCTGTTCCACCACATCCCAATGGTGCTCTATTGGATTGAGATCTAGTGCCTGTGGAGCCCATTTAAGTAAAGTGCTCTCAGCCTGTGACTTCTGGGCGTGTTTCTCTTCTAAGAGAACTGATGCTCACTGGATATTTTTTGTAAAACCTAGAGATGGTTGTGCGTTAAAATCCCAGTAGAGCAACAGTTTCTGAAATACACAGACCAGCCCATCTGGCACAAACAGCTATGCCACTCACTTACATCCCCTTTCTTCCCCATTCTCAATCTCAGTTTGAACTTCAGCAGGTTGTCTTGACCATTTCCACATGCCTAAATGCACCGAATTGCTGCCATGTGATTGGCTGATCAGATATTTGAATTAACGAACAGTTGAACAGCTATACTTAATGAAGTGGCCAGTGAGTGTGTATCTTACTGTAAATGGTAAACCCATTATTTAATCGATATGGGTTAGACATCAAGTGGGTGTATACACGTCCCTGATTAATAATGTAAAAGAACTAAACCAAATCTAATTTGCAGCCTTTCATTTTGTTTCTGCTGTAAATTCTAGGTCTCTTAGTTGAACTGAACCATCTGTTTCAGTGTTGTCTAAGAGAACTCTGAGTGAGCTATGAAAAGCCAACCATCAGTCCCTGGATTACTTGGATCATATGGGAGGAGTAAAGAACAAAGGCAGTTCATGCTGCTGTGGCTTTTTGATGCCTTTCTCTACAGAGGGAAAAATATATCTAAATAAATATTACTGCATCTATACCCCATGTCTCTGTCCAAATATTGTTAGTTATTGTAAAATGTATTTTAATTAATTGAGTCGCATGGCTAAATACATATATAATAGAAAAATTATCTGGTTTGAGATTAGCAAGGCAAAATACCACAAGTGGATTAACCTGTTATGTTGTTCCATGATAGAAATTAGCTGCTGCCCCATGCATTAAGCCCAAGTCCTCCCCTTTTCTGTACAGTGTTACCCTCTTAGAGTATGACTTCAAAAAAGGGCCTTAAGATTAGAAAAAGGAAAACTAAAAATTCAGAGACTAGCATAAACTAGGCATGTAGATTTTTCTCCACTTCCAAATATTTGACAGTTATAGTTTGAGAGGTGTTTGAGAGTTTGAATTCTTTAACCAGCTGGCAGACTGCTGTTTTTTTTTTAAAATCAGACTCTTTGTGTTGTTGTTAGATCTGTGACTTTGGCCTGGCACGGATAGCCGACCCTGAGCATGACCACACAGGTTTTCTGACCGAGTACGTGGCTACACGTTGGTACAGGGCTCCAGAAATCATGCTCAACTCCAAGGTAAGGTTGTAGGTAACTGATGAGGACTTTTTGTTTTTCCCTGTGTAAAATCGTAGTTTAAGTGTGTGTGTGTGTGTGTGTGTGTGTGTCTGTGTCTTAGGGCTACTCAAAGTCCATCGACATCTGGTCAGTGGGCTGCATCCTGGCTGAGATGTTGTCCAACAAACCCATCTTCCCTGGGAAACACTACTTGGACCAACTCAACCACATACTGGGTGAGAGACGGTTTTTACTTGTTTCCACATTAGAGATGTTGAAGCAATGAGGAGCCATATTGAGCCTCCTTGTATTTGTACAGGCATTCTTGGCTCTCCATCTCAAGAAGATCTGAACTGCATCATAAACTTAAAGGCAAGGAACTACTTACAGTCCCTTCCTGAAAAACCCAAGATCCCCTGGGAAAAGCTCTTCTACAAGGCAGACTCAAAAGGTACTGTGACGTGGTTTATTTACAGACATGGAATACTGGGAGAGAATAGTCTATTTAACTTGATGTGTTTTCAGCAATTTGTACATTTGTGAAATCTGACACTGATGTTGGACAAAAGGGTCTAGTTTACAGTCTCCATTCTAGTTTATCCCAAAAGTGTTCAGTGGGATTGAGGTCACATTTCTGTATGGGCCATTCAAGTCCTTCCACACCAAACTTGTCCAACCATGCCTTTATGGACCTCACTTTGTGCACTGGGGCAAAGAAAAGGGCCTTCCCCAAACTGTTCTCACAAAGTTGGACAAAGTTGGAAGCATAGAATTGTCCAAGCTGAAGCAGAAAAACAACCCCATAGCATTATGCTTCCTCCGCCAATTCTACCAATGTAATCAGGGACAATGTAATCAGGGAGGTATCGTTCTCCTAGCATTCACCAAACCCAGACTCATCCATCACACTGCTGCCAGATAGAGAAGCGTCACTCCACAGAACATGTTTCTGCCGCTCCAGAATCCAGTGGCAGCATGCTTTACACCACTCCATCTGATGCTTAGCTTTGTTCTTGGTGATGTGAGGCTTGCATGCAGCTGCTCAGCCATGGAAAACCATGCCAAGAAATCCCTGGCACACAGCTTTTGTGTTGATGTTAACGCCAGAGGTTTGGAACTCAGCAATCATTGAGTCAGCTGAGCATTGTTGCCTGTTACGCACTTTGCACCTCAACCCTCAGTGACCCCATTCTGTAACTTCACATGGTCTCCCACTTCCTGGCTGAGTTGCTGTGGTTCTTAAATGCTTCTGTATCACAACAGTACCACTTACAGTTGATGGTGGAATATCTAGGTGGAAGAAATTTCATGAATTGGCTTGTTGCAACAGTGACATCCAATTGCAGTGCCACACTCAAATTTAGCAAGCTCTTAAGAATGACCCATCCTTTCACAAATGTTTGTAAAGGCGGCATGGCATGGTGCTTGATTTTATAGACCTGTGGCAATGGAACTGAATGAAACACCTGAACTGAGTGATTAAGAAGTGTGGCCCAGTGCTTTTGTTCATGTAGTGCATTTTTAACCCACCAGCTACTTAGTACAAAGTCAATGTGATGTTCAGTTGAGCGTGTGACAATATAGCGATGATTTTCCAGTGAATTCACAGCTGATGAGTTTTCCTTGCATACGCAGGAAAATCCCTGTAATAAAGTAATTTTTAACCAGTTGTGTTGACTGCAGTTACTGAAGAATAAGATATTATACTTTCAAATAAGGTGCTGGCTCTAGTCACCCATCAAAGCCCCAGTTGCTCTGGTAAAAACCCTAAACTAGCAACTGGTTGTGAGGAAGCTTCCTCGCTTAATCAAACTGTCCATTTTTAGTCGTGCAATCTCATCTGCAACCAACTATCTCCTGTTGTGTGCTACATGAGAGAAAAGACAGCCTCAGTGGTGTGAAAACAGCGCTTTAGACTGATCTGAGGGAGCAGGTGGAAGCTGATGGTCCTTTGAAGTATAACTGGTTTGCTCCCAGCCCCATATTGATCTGGACACACAGTTAACAGTCTGTTCTGAGTGGGCAGAATAAGTCATGTAGGGGTGTCTTTGAAAATGAAATCAGTGTGGTCAGAAAAATATGTCCTGTTAGTGACCAATAGAAAATAGCATCATGAGGTTCTTGGTTCAAATAATGACTGCCTGTTACTGGCAGCTTGAAAATTTAGCAGTAGAAATAATAGTAGTTTGCCAAATTATTTTTCTCGTACTATTATGCATCATACATTTTTAGCTTAAAAGTGCATTATGATTAGACTTTTGGGATAATAAAACTGTGCTCAGTATCAATTGAACTGCTGTTATTTCTTTAAGTTATGCATGTATTTTGTGAATAAACAGCATCACAAGATTAAAGATTAAAATTATTTAAGAACTTCTTAAAAATGAATTGCATGAAACTCAGCAAATGCATAAAATCCCTAAAATGAAGTTTGCTTTGTTTACCATCAATAAATGGTATACTGGGGAAATATTAAAGCAAAGCTGTTTTTTGTATGTTGTTGCACAACCTAGTGACTATGCTAACCAAAGCTCCTCATTAATCTAATGCAGCTTTGGATCTGCTGGGCCGCATGTTGACCTTTAACCCCATCAAGCGCATCAGTGTTGAGGAGGCCCTCGCTCACCCTTACCTGGAGCAGTACTACGATCCTACAGATGAGGTGAAAATACAGTTGTTGTAAATGTAAAAACAAAGCCTACTGAATGCTATGAATGATCTTTGCTAAATCTGTACGACACACAGAGAAATAAATCAGGAATATGTTTAAATGTTCTTGGCAGCAGGATTTACTCATTTTCTACCATTAGCTGAGATTTGATTGTAGTTATTCTGTAGTGTTCTGGGAAGCCTCTTAGCTGTGTTTGGAATGTAATTAGCATTGTTTGCTCCATTGTTCAGCTTGAAGAATGTGATCTCTAATCACATCTCTGCTTACACAACCATAAAAGGGATTCCTGTGAGGTTTTTTTTTTTTTTTTTGGGGGGGGGGGGGGGGGAGGTTTTACTGG
>VUQH01043797.1:9954-27133 GCA_015106775.1 Etroplus canarensis | reverse complement strand
CGACTAACCCGGTATGGAAGTCGTGTTATTAATCCGCATATTTGATTTGGCAAAGTTTTTATGCTGGATGCCCTTCCTGACGCAACCCTCACCATTTACCCGGGCTTGGGACCGGCACTAGGACTACACTGGCTTGTGGGCCCCTGTGGCTGGTTTACAAAAACACACATATACACACTGCATTTACTACATATATGTGGATACGAGGATGCAAACTGCCCATGATGCCAGACATAATTACACTATATATTTTTTGTGATTAACTTGCATTATTGTAATAATGCATTTACCTCCATTTTATTTATATTTCTTGTCCTACAGCCTCATTGTCTCATTATCTATTATAGCAGTCAACCATTCCTCTGTTGATTAAATGTGCTGCTCTCAAAGAAGGATTCCACTACAACTTTCCCTTGAAAGCATTTGATTAGAAGCCATCACTACTGAATGTTTAAATAAGCTGTTTCATAGTTTGCTTGCCATATGTTGTGATGAGGTAAAATGTGTCAGGTATGTGTCTATATCATGCTTTGCAGCTGTTGCCAAAAAATATTATTATTAATATGGTTTGAATGACACAAGCTTTATAAAAATATAATTTATTCCTTTTCCATATTGGATCTGAAAAATCATAAAATTTTCTAAAAAGACACAATGTTTACCTAATGTTTATATGTAGTCCATCAGTGTTAGAAATGTTAGTTTAGTGTTAGTTTAGAAATGCAGTGAGTGGTTACATTAGAAATTTTAAAAAACGTAACAGTTTCAGTAATTTCTTGCAATTGCAAAAGACATTCGACAAAAGGGCAAAGACAGAGGGAAGCTGAAAACAGTACACTGCATATCTGCCTGTGTGTAGGTAGCTGTGCTTGTGTGTCAGGAAGAGCTCATGGCTTCCTTTGTGGCAGGACTGTCTCTTGATGGTGAAAGAACAAACAAAGCAGCCAGTTCCCCTCTGCCCTTTGCTGCTCAGAGGTAGAGAAGCTGACAGATAGAAGCTGACTTTGTGTTGTTGGGGCCTGTCAAAGTAACAAGAGGTAGAACATATCCAGCTAGGACTGAGCTGGATACATGAACACAGAGGGTGGTAGGTGACGCAGTTTAAACATGTATGCAGACAAAAAACAGAGAACACATGAGAGCAAAAATCAAAAAGGAGAGATGACGATTACGATCCAAAACTATGCTAAAAAGAGCACACAAAAGCATATAAAATGTGGAAAATAAAGAGAGTGAAAAAGGAAATTAGGAACTGAATGGCTGACTAATGATTTAGTGGCTTATGATTATTGCGACACTGGTAATTTATGCAGTCTTAAGCTGATGATATAAATCACTAAGCCTGTTTAAGAATGATCCCACTATTTTATAAGCACCCTAAAAGAATATTGTACTATAACATCAAATAGAACATAATCACATGCAAAACTTTTAAATAATCAAAACTCTTTTCCAAAAGAACAAAAACACATGGTGATCAAACTTTCAAATATTGTATTGTCAGTTTATAAATGGTCAGCTAATCTAAGCTCATCAGTATATTGTAATGGAATTGCAGATATGGCTGTTAGCTAATGAGACTCTAATATGACCTTTTGTTCTTACTGTCCCTTTGTGTGCAGCTATACTGAACATACTTAGGATGGATTAAATGAGAGAAAGATTTTCCCTTTGGGGTCAGTGAAGTTATCCTTACTTATCCATCTGTATATTTTCTGTCTAATGGAAAATCCTGTTCTTATCACAGTATCTAGTCTTGCATCCAGTGAAATACTGCAACAATCACATTATAGAAAAGATGTAATACAGATAAATGTAACATATGATGAAAGTCTTTGCAGCCACAGTACAAAGGCCTTCACAAAAAGCCATCAATCATTAGCTTTAGACGTACAACCAAACACCCCTGCAACTCCCACCTAACCATTTTTAAAGAATGATAAAAAGGTTGTCAAAGCCTCAATCAGGTCTTCTTTAATCCCCAGTAATGACTCAGTTAAGTATCAGATATTCTGTGATCTGATTATAGATCTCTGCTTGGAGAAAATATGCCTGACATTCTCTGCCTCAGTCATCAGATCAAAGCACAGACAAGCCTCTCAGTTTCTCCCTTGATTCTCACATCTCTCTCCCCACTCCCCCCACTCCTCCCCATTTCGCCCCTTTCCTTCCTTTGCCTTTGGCTGGGAATCTGGCCAGTGAATTTGGGCTTCCAAAGAGCAGATCCATACTTGCCTAGATACTCAAATGCTGGCTTGTTTTATTTATGTCTAAGGCTAGAGAACGATCTTTAGCTTGGAGTTGTATTTCTGTCTATATAATTTTATGTTATTTGCCTACATTCAATGTAAATAAAAAATAAAGAGTATCATCAACTCTCATTTAGTGGCAATTTCAATTTGATTGAAATTAAAAAGCACAATCTATTGGTTATGTGGTGAGACTGCCTCTACGTACACTTAAAGCATGTAAACATTTTCATAAAACATTAAATCTAAGATCTGATGTATTCCTGTTAACTGACAGTCAGACAAATTATGAAGCTCTGGGCTTCAGTGGCTGTTCTCAAACATCAATTAGTTGGTGAGTCATATTAAAAGGCTGATCTCAAAGAGGGCCTGACATGTGAACTGAAGCTGTACAAGGAAAGCCCTGTTTTGGCAATGTTGTATGTGCATGGCGTGTATGCCACGATGACTATTTTGAAGTCAGGTCAGGACAGGCCAGCACTTCAGGCCTCTCTTAGTCACTGTGAGTCAGAAAATGTCTTGACAACAGACTGATAGACATGGTTAACTGACAGCCAGACAGAGAGACTGAAAAGCAAACAAACAGAAACATGTAAGTCACAAGGCAGAACAACAGATAAGAGATTTTCTTGTAAAGCAGCCAGGTAGCAGACCACAAACAAAGATTGACGGGGAAGATCCACATTCAGTACACAAACCACCAGAAAGCAACCACATTCCAAGACAAAGATGAAGATATTTTAAGAATGCTAGCACTATTAAGCTATTGTTTCTGCTTTCTTCCTCACCTTCAAGCAAGCTGTTCTGTCAGAAAACCACCATGTCACTTCATTTTCCATAATCAGGAACCAGGCCACCAACTCAGTGTTCTATGTAGGCCACCATCAGTGATGTCACACATCTCCTACATGTTGCAAAGCAGCGTGGGCCTTGATAATTTACACATAATGACTGAAGAACCATTCCAGCTGTGCTTGTGCTTGCTGGGAAAAACAGGGCATTTTAGGAGACTGAGTCATCTGATCTTCAACATGTTAGTGGCGCACAAAGATGTTAAAGATCACCAAAGTTTACTAGTAGTTTATTTCACCAAAACTAAATATTGGCCTTAATTACCTGTAGAGCTAAACTTTGCTGTACTGCTGTTGATTTCTGTCAAAATAAGAGATAAAGAAAAATCATCAACTAGAAGCACTCGGAGAGTGTAAACCTCTGCCGAGGCCAGGACTGCATTACCCTGCACTGATTTAAAAAATGCAGGGTTTGATTCCAGGTGGGGACACAAGCCCCTCTCACCATGGAGGGTTGCGTCAGGAAGGGCATCGTGTGTAAAACCTCTGCCAAATTACCAATGCAGCTTAATCCGCTGTGGCGACCCCTTGGTAGAGAATATAAGGGATTTTTTTAAAAATCATTAAAAAAAAATTCTTGGATCCAGATCGTGATGTGGATCACCCCATAGTTTGTTACCTGTTCTACACCCCACCTCTCACAAAAACCTTATGAAAAACTGTTCAGAACTTTTTGAGTTACATTGCACAGAGACAAACAAACAAACAGACAGACGGACAGACAAACCAGCACTCGTGAAAGCATAACCTCCTTGGCAGAGGTAAAAAACTAAAAAAAAAAACTAAAAAAAAATTTTGACGCATACCACTGCTAATAGCCAAGGCCCCAAATACTACTGAATTTGTCATGGCGTAGCACTTGTTAGCAATGACGGTGCAAGGCTGACTGGTAACACAATGACCCTCTCAGTGTTGGCACAACCTTAATGATGTGAAAAATCATTAGTTCCCTAACTGATCAGGGGGACAGTGGGCAGATCATGTTTGGTTGGAGAATTTATATTCTGCTAAAAAAAAGACCCCCTCCCCATGAAAAACAAACAAAAAAAAGAAAACATGTTCACCATAACTGTAATATCCATGAGAGAGATTGGAACTGATGTGTAACTCTGACACTAAAAGGCCAGTCTGGACAATAACATTCAAACAAAATGAGAAAGATGTGCATATGACACCAAAAAGAAAGGTATGGTTGATTTTTTTTTTTTTAACAGAACAGTATTGGGAATGTAGATGTAATGGTGTGTAAACATTACACATCACAGAATTACAGGAATATACATCGATTTTGTTTGCAATAATTTAAATGACAGAAAAAAACAGTTATCTACCTTAGCAAAGTAAAGGATCACCTATGGTGTTAAAATTTCCACAGAGTCCTCTTTATGCTTTTAGAACTCAACATTTTGGCATATTGCCCATATGGGAGCAGCTTTATTGTAGTGCTCTGACAGGTAAATGCACAAGCTGTGTAAAGGAATGTTTTTGTCTTTCACTACTCTATCTAATCCCCATTTTAGCCCAGGCCTGAAAGAGAAGCTTTTCATAGGTTCCTCTATGAAAAAGGAAAACCTAAATGCTTGTCAAATCTGCATCCATGAACTCGGAAGTGCAGCCGTTCTGTGCTTGTTGGGTTCTTCTCTGTCAGTCTGCTTCCGTCGTTCTGTTCTTTCTTCAATCACTCCCTCTGCCATACAGTCTTACTTTTTCCTTCATAAACTCATGTGCTTGTTCATGTTGTGCTTCTTCATATTTTCAGGTGTGTTTCCTTTGATTTCCTACTTTTCTCCTCAGCTAAACTTGAAAAGGAAAATGAAAAGTCTGCCATGCTTCTTTTTTAGGTTTAGTTAAAGTAAATTTTTTTATTGGGTTTATAAAGACATCAGATTTTTTCAAACATGACTTTTGTCTTCATGGGGTTTTTATTTTTTTTTCTCAAGGCGTCCACGTTTACCCTAATTTCAAATTTTACTTCATCATAGTCAAACATAGGTTGAATCTTAATTAATTAATCTTAATTAATCCTAATTAAATCCTAAATAAATGTTCCTTTCTGTGGTGTGGCCCAATAGTTTAATAAGTGAGAAGTCTATGACTTCTCATTTTCCCTGAGATGCTGAAATGCATCACAGAGAACGGGACAAAGCTTTTCCACTGTCCTTCACTGCAAACAGTCATTAAAAAAGAGCTGGCTTGTGCTGAAAGGGTAGATGGTTATCCTCCCAGAGTGAGCTGAAGGCAGTGGAGAAGGGAGGGTGAGAGAGCTGAAAAGGAAGGCCACAGGGAGACAGATAGGCCACGGGCTTTTGCTGAAAGGGTGGATAGAAAAAAGTAAAACTGTACACAGAAGGTATGTTGACAGGGAGAAAGAGAGAGAAGAGAATACGAGCAAGGAAAAAGAAAGAAATGAAAAGTCCTTTATTGTTTCAGATCAGGGTTTTTTTTGCTATTATATGTCACATCAGGAGTTTTGACACTAGTCAAAAGTGGATTAAGTTAGCAGCATTACTGTTCAGCTCCCAGCTAGTGGTACTGAATGATAAACTTCAAAAGCTTGAAAAGTGGTTACTAATTATTTTGTCAGTCCTTAACAGTTAAAAGACTCTTCACTCTTTCCTAAACTACTTACTTGAGGACCAAGACTGTCATCATCATTTTCTATTTCAATATCGTTCCCATAATCAAGATAATTAACTTTTTAAACTTTTTTATATTACATAACATCGGTAAGTCATAGACTGCTCACGACTAAGGCTAAATTTTATATTCATTTTTTTAATCTAATGGAAGAGACCAGCATTGTGAAATACACATAATCACTTTCTTACCAAGTGTGAGCTAATGTGGTGGCCCTGCAGCATATCACAACTTTAGAAAGCATGCATGCACATACAGAAAATACAAGAAAACTAAGAAAACAGACACAAAAAGCCGTCAAATACAAATGAAACAACCCTCAAGTGCTTCATTGCTGCTGATGATAATTTAGTTTATGATGATGATAAACGTTGATTAATATTTCAGAATAGGTGGGGCAATGGTTACCTAAGCATGGAGACAGTATAATATATTATACTTCACTTCAAATTATTCCCCACAACATTATTAACAAGGAATGTAATTCCTCCTTTGGATTAGAATCCCACCACCTGTTCCTCCCACTCTTCCTCTTCCAGCTGTGAGAAGGTGATTGCTCTGAAGTCCACTGGACATAAATGTGTTGACTGAAGTCAGAACTTTCCTGACATCATGTAGCCTTTTCCTGCCTCAAAACCACTAACAAAGCCCATCATTGTGTGGCCCAGCCTGTGCCCTCCACCCACGCCCCTCAAACCACACAGATCTTACTGAACTGGCATCAGTCAATGGACAAAAAGCCGTTTTAATTAACTTCAGATCTGTCAGCTACCACCGAGCTATGCCAAAGCAGGCATGTTAGATCATGCCCCATTTGATCTTTATGGGGATTTTTTTTTCCTTAAATTAAAAGAGGGAAAGGCGAGCGTGCACACACACACACACACGCACACACACACACACACACACACACACACACACACACACACACACAGAACAGACATAAGAAAAAACCTTCAGAGATTTGCAAAAACTGGTAAAACATAGGGTTCCACTTTGATCTGCTACATGTGCACTTTTGTGAGGTTATCCAGCAGGTATTATGTGTGTCCATGTAAGTTGGTTTCTGTATGTTCTAAATATGTTCTGTGAACTTTTGATCTACATAACCTGACTAGTAAAGAATGGATCTGAAGGTCGTTATTATCTAAACCTTAATAATATGTAATTTGAACACAATAATTATCAGTACTCAATGCCTAGAAATAATAATTAACAAAAGACTCTTTAAAAGATACTAAAGGATGTCTGGAATGCGTATTGATATTAACTAAAACATACAGTTTTGTACTATTTGTGGAAAGAGCCAAAGCGTTTGACTGATACAGATAAAGTTTAATTAATAGTTCTGCAAGCTTTCCAATGTAACTAAAAGGGAAAAGTAAATGATGGCAACGGGAGAACTGTAGTTTCACTCCTAGTTACTGACTATCTACCAGTTGGCTGAGCACCGCTGTCACAATGCAGTGCTAGTTTCTTTTCACCTGCAGCACAAAAAAGGAAAACAAGAAGAGGAGAGAGATGGGATGGGGTGTTTCCTTTGCAGCAAAGCAGCATTGCTTCAGAGAGTAAAGACACTGAACATCAAAGGCGGCCCTGGGCTAGAAAGAGGGAAGACAGAAGAGGAGGGTAGTTAGAACCCACAGACAGTGGTCCCTACTGAGAATCTTTGGTAAGGAAAAGGAAAAAAAAATCAGACACAGACTGGGTGAAAAACATGAAGTTAAAAAAAGAAAGAAAAAGAAGGTCTTTTTACTTCAGAAATAGGAACATGAACTTGACAGAGTGCTATTAAGGTCACCATCTCCAGACAGCACAATAGTTTTCCTTCACAGACTACAATAATAACTACAGGGATAGTCGCCACTTGACTGCCAGGGCAGATGTCTCTATCAACTAATACTGCTACACTGCGCAGCAGAGGCCTTTACAAGTGCTACGGGATGGTTTAACTACAAGGACAAACCTGCCCATAAAAGTAGATATGTCCTCCATGTTGTTCCACACTGGCACATACACAAACCCATGCATGCAGTACAAGACTATACACAGAACACAAAAACACCTACAGTTCAAAATCCCAAATCACAAAAGGTTCTGTTTGCAAAACAAGGCAGAGACGCTATCTTGCTGATAAAAAGACAGACAGACACACCTTCAAAGGGTCTCTACAAGGGCACAGAAACAAATACACCACCTGAAATTCCATCTTTCCATCCGCTTTCTCTTTAAAAGCATTTTATAAAAATGGTTATATTGCAGCGTGAAATTATTATTTCAGTTTGGATAGACTGTAGTAGTTAAGGGGACAGTTAGCCATCTGAGCCTGCTGCTGTGGATGTGTTTCACTGGGCAGCAGATGGATTCAGATGGCAAGAATTCACTGGGATGCTGAGAGACCAGGATTGTGTTTCCCAGAAAGCTTAATTGGAAGAGATAGGGATCTAATCTGTGAGTAAACAGACAGAAGAGCAGAGGTTCTCTTTCCTGTGTTTACTTGCTTTATCCATATCAGCAAATTCAGACAGAAAACCATGACAAGAATACCTTCAGACTGAAAATAACTAGAAGTAAGACACCAAGTTATATTGGAATGACTTGAGATTGGTGATGACTGAATGTTGTTATAATTATGCAAATACTTTCCCTGTTACTGACATGGTAGGAAAGGCTATTACGAATTATAGCTGCGGCAACTTATACTGATTAAAATGCTGATTTGATGATCATCGAGAGGCGGTAACAGCAACAATCAGGAGCAAGCTTGGCTTAGGTTTTCCTGAGAAAATATACTGTATATCAGCATATGCTTATCAGCAAAAATAATTATTACAAAAAGAATGCATAAGGCTCTGTAAGAATGTAACCAATAATAATCACATTTTAGCCAGAAATACAGCACGTTTAAATAGAGACAAATGGTGTATAGCCAAGTTTTGTGCGGTGCAATTACATCCAAAGTCTATGCAATGAGAAAAATTTACATGAATTTGCAAAAGGCAATATGAATAGATCTGAAATAAAGTGTTATCCAAAATGCTTTAGAAATGTATATTCATTCTGCATACAACACCACCATCTACATTTTATGTACATGCAGTGCTTACACAATGTCATTACATAAAGTAGTTAGCTGTATGGCAAACACATATAGTTAATTTACACAGATACATTTACTCTAAATATTTTTTTAATCCATCAGCCCTGGTGCAATTAAAGTATATGGTGCGTGTCCATTACAGAATGGAAAACTGTGTGTGAACACCTCAGCATACAGTCACAATCCAGAGGTCATCTCACCCTTCCTGCCCAGCTTGTTGTAGATAAACACAGACAATGGAAAATCACCTCAATGTCACAGCCCAGTTTGCCATAGTCTCAGCTGCCTGAGTAAGCTGTGGGTACACATCTCTACCTCACAGAGTTGTTAAGCAGTGCTCCACTGCTAGACACATATATTCTGTTCTAACTCTCACTCGTGGCCTCCCAATAGATACAGCATACTAAATAAAAATCTGATCTCATAGAGCTCCAAAAGCACAAAATATTATAATCAAGTCAAGTCATAATCAAGAGATATATCTGAAAAAGCAATTTGTGACTGATTTTAGTATGCCTTGGTGCTGTGCACTTCAATAAACACATAGATTCAAATATACACCGATATTTACTCTAAATATTTGTTGTATAACCTGAGTAAAGAAGTCAGAGGATAATCAGAATCAGATCTGTGTCCAACGTATAAACTAACAGCTATTGAAATAATTCAAAATCATCAATATTGAGAAAAACAGCTGACCAATTTATGTAACAGTTTTTAAAAAAAAGGGAGCTTTGGATAAGTGTGACATCTGTGCTTAATCATGGCAACTGAGCCCAAAAAGATGTGGAGGGACACAGAAAGAGTAAAGAAAAAGGCAAAGAAAGGTGGCAAGAGGAAGTGAGAGCTTGAGGGAAAAGAGGGAGATGGGATATAAGTCTGAAGAGAGTTAAGTTTCAGTTCTAAAGTCATCTGAAAACACTAGGAGCTTGAAAAATGAATGGCAGATTTAAGAAGAGAGCATCTTCTTAAAATGAGAGAGTTGATCCCAGTGAGAACACAACTCTCTTGACAAAACACCTCAGTATGGAGCTTCAAAGCTTTTCTTTTTTGTGTCACCACATTGCAAAACATGGTAAATTAGCCAAAAGACATAATTATTGTTCTCTTTTTCCAGCCTAATGTACTTTCAGCAAGAGGTTTCATTTTTAATGCTAAAAGAATCTAAAAAATGTTCTTTAAAAATATATCATTATAATTATTAGGACTTTTACTATATAATTTTGATGAACTAAAAAATTCAACATGTTGAAGGGTTATATATTATGATCAAAATCCGCTTGGGAAATGACCTACACAAGTCCCATTTACCTTGGTTCAGGCCATTCAGTCTGCTAGGCCCAGGCCATTCATCAGCAGACATCACATGACAAACCAGAACCATTCATCCTGAGCCACAGTCTCTTCTGCCCAAAAGGATTTGTGATTCAATTTGACTGAGTGATGCCCTGGGCCCCAGGGCTGGGACTGAGTCTGCTAGGGTTTGCTGGGAAAGTAGGGTGCATGGTATAGGGACACACAAGACACAGACTGTGTGACAGACCACCATTACTGCTGCTTCACAGCTAGATTTACTGCCATGGTGTAGATGTTCATAACCAGTTTTTTAGAGGATACAAGCAGCAGACAAACACAAACACATACACATACATGAATAGATGTGTAAGATGAAAAATGATGCAGTGTGCAGCTTTTTTGTAAGCAGACATATAATAAGATCAAGTGAAGAAGATAAACAGTTCTTAGGTGAAATAAAAAAGACATAAATATGACATAATGAAACTGAGTGCATATGAAAGAAACTATTGCTTTATAAGCCCTTTCCATTATCTCTCAGTCCCTCTTTTTTATCTAAGCAGAATGGTAGCAAAAGCATGAAAGATTTAAAGAGAAGGCTTTTAGTTTAAACCAGATCCTGGACCAAAAACGCACACTCAGGCACAAAATGAATACCAGAGATACTAGACTATCTCTGACAAAGCTTTCTGTTACAATCACCAATAAAGTCACTGGATACAAATAGTGCAAGACAGTTGAGCGTCCCTCAAGGTGTCCAATATGACACTGATGACTCAGGGATTTCAGCTGAAATACAGTGCTGCAAGATGCTGAACTTACTGTATCACCTTCTGCAAATTTTCAAAATTTCTGTAGGGAGGTTTCTCAATCTAAGGTACAGACAGGCTGAAGTGGAGAATACTGTAAGATGAAGGGCTGTATCTATTCCTATCTCCCACTGCCATGCCAACACAACCTTTCCAAATGTCAACTGATCAAGAGTACTGCATCAAGATCAAGGAGAATCATCTTCACAGCTGGAATGTTATCATTATTTAACATAAGATTTAGCATTTTTTTTTAGAATAAATGAAAATATTTAGCTGCAGGACAGTGCTTCTGTAGCATAGCGGTTTACACATTTGCCTTAAAAGCTAAATGTCCCTGGTTTGATTATAAGTTGAGACACGAGTTCCTCTCAACATGGAGGGCTCCTTCCGGAAGGGTGCATAAAACTTCTGCCAAATTACCGATGTGGCGTTCTCTTGAGGAAAACCCAAGGCAGCACCCAAAAGCACCTAGCTGCATGACATCCTGAGGAAGAAGTGTAGCAAAAATTTGAAGGTAAAAATTAGTGGCAACCAAGCCTCTACATACAGGGATCCGAAACCTGGCAGAGAACTGCAAATAGGCTAGAAAACATACTTAGAACTGCATTCACTTGAAATGTTTCTACTCATGCATAATTTGGTAATGTTTCTGATTTACACTGAATTCCATTTAATCTACATTTTAATTTAATTTGCATTTAATTTACATTTTACATCTTTTAAAGCATTTTTTTTTGCCAAGTATCATGAATAAAGCTATTTTAAATTTTTTTCCATGTAACCCTGCACAAGCCAGCAGGGCACTGCAATACATAACTTGTTCTTTGTCACTTCGTTTGTTGAAATGACTAGAAAATTGAACAAATGAAAATTTTATGTAAAACATGGTTTATATAGGTACATATCAAAAAAGCATACAGAGTTGTGCTCTAGAATAATGCAGAAACATGGACAGTTTTTAACAGGATGTATTTAAAATACACAAAGACTTAACACATACATATACACATCATGTACTGTAAACACACAAGTGTTTCAGCCATGCACTAAGGATGGGTTGACAGAGTTCATTTGAAAGATGCAAAATATTTATGAGAGAACACTCTGCAGGGTTGGGATAAGAGATGAAAAGTGCAGAGGAGAAGGGATAGTAAATAACAAGACAAATGAAACTATAATGAATGATTCCAACTCAAATGCCCTGTGTTACCACTGAACAAGACAGGGCAAGCTAAATAAGTCATTATCATTTCAAGTTCATTTGTTCACAGCTTGACCCCTCCCTCATGGGAGGAAGGGGAGAAGGGGGGATGTGTAAAAAGGTGTATTTACACAGTACATTGGAGGAAGCCCTTTCAACAATGAATGGTTCTCGAGTTTCAAACTGCATTCATCATGTTTGTTTTCCTACACAAGGCAAACTCAAAGTTTTTATCATTTTGTGAAATGCAGTCACATGTTGCCATAAGTATGGAGCTAAGCGGTCACAATATATCAAGATGAGCATTTCTTTACATGTGTCTTAAACTAGCTTTCAACTATTCTTGTATATTTAGGTAGCTAAATTAGCTCTCATAACTAACTGGTTCAAATGTCAGGACTATTTGGAGGTTATGATGAACATAAGTATGCGCAGAAAAGAGAAACACACTGAGAAACTGATACGAGCTAGTGAAATACGTTGGTAAAGGAAGTGGAGATGGATAGAAAGGGGAAAATGCAGAACAAGTTAAAGAAAAAAAACAAGAAAAGTGAGTAGGGAAAGTCAGAAAAGTGGGGGGAAAGCACAAAAATAAGGCTCTGGGTAATAAAAAATAGTCTTATGGTAGCAAACAGGATGACAATTGACAGTAATTACATATTTCACCCTATAATTATGAGCTTTTTTTATGTGACCCTTTTCTCACAAGGTCTTAGTAATCCTCTGGTCATTTCCCGAACTTCCATCTTCAGACAGTCACTCTACCTCCAGATCTAAATAGCAGGGGTTGGTCAAGCCAAGTAAGCAAACCACCATGAACTACTCAAGCCTTCCTTAGCCACAAATAATGCTTGACAAGTGATGTCACATGAAACCAGATCTCACTATCTAATTACAGAAAAATGTGCTTAGAAAGCACAAAATCTAACAGAAGATGAGTTGAAGTGGACTCAGAAAAAAGGAAGAAACTTCTTTACCACAAAATGGAAGCTGGAGATATAAAAAGATTCAAGTGCACATTTAAAACAACTTATATGGGTATTTTGTTTGCTACAAGATCTAATGTTTTAAAGCACTGATGAGCTCTGCAGTTTAGAGCAATTACGCAGTTGAGATCTAAAGAAGTGCCAGATGGGAGAGGCAAATATGCTGTAGGATCATGGACTCCTAAGGCCTGCTAAAACTGTGGACAGTGAAACAACACAAAGTTTCCACTGTAAACACATTCAAATAAAGAGCAAAGGAAAATAGGAAGATATAAATTAACCATACACTGTAAAAAATGTCCGTAAATTTATGGGAAAAAACTGTCAAATGGCAACAGTAATAAACCATAAAATCTAAAATAATATATTACTATTGTAGAGACATTAAATTACCATATATTAAGGAACAATACATGACTTCACCATTTTTATGCTGCCAGTGATTTACTGTGACTAGTTTTAACAGTGTAAAGACCAGGAAACTGATCTGAAAAAATCAGATCCAGGCTGTTCAGACTGTCATAGAAAAATCAGATATGGGTCACATATGGGCAAAAAAAATCAGTTTGGGACCACTTTTGCCTGCAGTGGGAATGCAGCGGTTGACGGAGCTAGTCACTGAATAGAAAGTGAAGTTTTGCTCACATGCTGACATGTGTAGCATCCATATTTACCATAGTTAAACACAGTGTCCTGCATGTGATGTCACACTGCATTCTGCACGTCACTTCAGGGCCGGACACTGTTCACACTGGAGTCTGACAGTAGTTGCATTTAAATTATAATGTGAATGACCAAGCAAAAAATTTGAATTGCCTGCAGTGTGACTAAGACTGCCCTCACTCATTTGTACATGATCGTCAAAATGATCATTCTGTGTCAGGGCACTGTTGTAAAATCAACTTCTAAGTTGGACTAGTGTAATTCCTTATTATTAGAATGTCCCATAACTCTCTAAAACCCTCCAGCTCATCTTTAATACTGCAGTGTGAGTACTTAAATAAATTAGCAAACGAGATCATTTTTTCTCCCATATTAGCTTCACTTCATTGGCTCCCTGTAAAATTCTGAAAAGGTTTTAAAATTAATGGCCAAATTCCATCATATAAAAAGACCTCTTAGTACTATTTTATGCCAACAGAGCATAGGATTCAGGCTTACTGATGATTGTTAGAGTTTCCAAAAAACAGAATAAGAAGAACAGTCTTTTAGTTATCAGGCTCTCATCTGTAACACCAGCTCCTAGTTTGCATTAGGCAGGCCAGACATCCTCGGCACATTCATTATCATTATTTATTTTTTTTAGAGGTCTGAGCAAAGAAGTCACAGGAACCCGTATTGTAAGTGCTGTTCCAGTTCCCCTTTGTTTCATCTATTATATTTTTTTAAGTTTGTGCAGGTAATACCATATAACCTGTTTTAAAAAATAATAATAAAAACTTAAATAAAAATACTATCATGGCAATCTGGTGTGGTTTTTAGTTAAGGTGCAGGAGGAGAGTTGGGGCAGAATAGTTTAGGGAGCAGTGCCTTGTGGAGTGATTGGCACACGTCCTGTGAGTTTGCTAATCAACTTCTCCCTTGTATGAGGGGGCATGCTGTGCCTGGATGGCACACACACTGGGACTTTACAGTTAACACTGGGCTGTGCACTGAGCAAAGAAGAGTTTTCCTTGAACTGATGTTCATAGTTGAGTGTGCTTCGCCATGCAGTGCAAGCTTCAATGGAGCACAAAGGTTTTTTGATTTTTGCAATTGGTGCACAGCGGCAAATAAAGGCCTGTTTGTGACCTTTATTTGTGTGGGGAACCCAGGGGTAGCAGATGTCTCATCTACAATATTGGCAAAAAACTGAAAGAAATAATGACAAATCCATCCATATGTCCCACAGAGCTGAAATCTCAGCATATTCACTATGTGGAATAGTATTCTTTGAAATATATACCACTATCCTTTTGGATAAAAGCTAGTGTTATGCTGCTATAGGCTATAGGCTGGCTGGAAGCTCAAATGATACCTCTCTCTTCTATTCTCCCTTTTCATAGCCATTATTGCTTGTAATAAATTTTGTATTCTCTCCCCCATAGTTTTTGTTTGCTTACTCTTTTCTACTTCCTTTTATTCCTGTACTTTGTGCATCTGCCTTTGCCAGCTGAGCTGCATGTCTCTGAGCTGTGATTACTAGCCCAACCCAGTGTTTATTCTTTGTTGCTTCTAAATGCTCATCTCTTTTCTCTCCACTCTGCTCCCATCTTAACCAGTCAAGGCCAAGTTCTGTTTGAGATTTGGTCCTGTCAAAGGGTATTTTTCCCTCTCTAATGTTGCTATTTGTTTGTAAAAGGGAAGATTGCTGGGTTTCTCTCAAAAATATTGTAAAATCTTCACCTACAGTGCCCTTTGAATCATGACATCTTTCAATGCTACATAAATATAATGGGAAAAAAGGGAACCGCATAATGAATTAATCCGGCTTGTTCTCACAAAGCTTAGGGGGCCGAAAAGTCTTAGGGTGTAGTCCTGTTCAGCTAGAATAGACAATGAAGATTTGAATTTCTTAATATTTTCGTCTTTAATGATGTGGCTTTAATGTTCAAACTATAGACAGAGAAAAACAATATGCAGTCGTGAAAATCCCAGTAGAGTAACAGAAACAAACTACCAATGTTTTTGTAGTGCTTCTGTGAACACGAAGCAAATTTGCCATGAAAAATAAATGAATTCACAACTTCCTCTGCAGGAGCAGATATGGAAAGAATGAGAGAGATAAAAGCTCAAAAGTAGAAAAGACTTAGGGAGAGAGAAAGTATGCAGTAGGAGGAAAAGACTACACTAATAGAAAATAGTGTGAAACAGTTTATCTTGTTGCGAGGAAATCTTCAGGAAATTATGAATGCCAAGTGGGAAAAGAAAACAGTGCTAACTACTGTGTGCAGGCACTTGCCTAGAGCACCTTAAATGAAAACCTTCAAAATGACCAATTAATTAAAAAAGGTCAGATAGAAAAAAAGAGAAAGTGGCAACTGCATCCAAAGTATGGAAACGCGCTCCTTGGAAGGGAATATTGTTTGCATCTCAGAGGAGAGGACAGGAAAATGAAGACAAAGATGATAATGACAAGTCTTGAAACACCTGGGCTGTTGGCATCTCTCACACACACTAATTCAGAAGCACATGCAATTGCTGAAGGTTTGAGAATGTGCACTCATATTTGGGTACAGTTATTTCCAATTTTTATTGTCACTTATAGTTTCTTAAGTCAGCTTATTGTCATGGTCTTGAGTTTGGAGGTTTGGTTTTGCATGTTTTTGAGTTCTGTGCTTCTTCCTCAGTTTTGACATTCTTAGTTTTATATTCTGTCATTGCATCCCTTGTTTATGTTCATTTCTATACCCTAGTTGAGCCCTGCCTTGTTTTATTTCTATTGTTGCATTCCTGTTGTACTCTTATGAGCCTTCTTTTGTTAATCATTTAGGTCTCCAGATGTTTTCCTGTTGTGTCCCTGTCTTTCCTCGAGTTTAGTCTTGTCATGTTTTCAGTGAAGCTTTCCGCTTCCTGTTTTATTTTGTAACCTGTTTAGGTTCATGTATTATGTTTAATTTTACTTCCTGCCCTTGATTGTTGCCACCTGTGCTCCTCTCCCTCCTGTTTCTTGTTTGCTCATCAAGCCCGTGTGTATTTATACCCCTGCCTCGGTTCAGTGCTGTGTTGTCAGTGTTGGAGCTCTGCTTGTGTGAGAGTTTTGGTTCTGTGTTCACCTTGTCTAGATTTATGCTTTTGGACTTTGCTGTTCAAATGACTGTTTTGCTGAAAAAAAGCCTGCTTGTAGTTAATCTTGTCTTGCCTCCTGGAGTCCTGGATTTGGGTCTACTCTGCATTCACACAGAACTTTATAAAACGAAAGTGTGTAGTTGAGGGATATATGCACTGTTAAACCTGTGTGCCCTGTCTTTATTAAATTTTATTGAGTATACTGGGTGCCATTGCAGTGAGGCGCTGGACAAATTTCAGGTATTCACATGATTTTTTTTTTTTTTTAGTAATTATCCA
>VUQH01043796.1:11270-33636 GCA_015106775.1 Etroplus canarensis | reverse complement strand
GTATAGAGAAGGTCAGAAGGAGTTGCGCTGTGTCTTTGTGGAACTTGAGACAGCATATGATAGGGTGCCAAGAGAGGAAGTGTGGAATTGTATGAGGAAGTCAGGAGTGGCAGAGAAATATGTGAAGGTGGTGCAGGACATGTATGAGGACAGTGAGACAGTGGTGAGGTGTGCAGTAGGAGTGACAGATGGGTTCAAGGTGGGGGTGGGATTACATCAGGGATCAGCTCTGAGCCCCTTCTTGTTGCAATGGTGATGGACAGATTGACAGATGAGGTCAGGCAGGAGTCTCCGTGGACAATGATGTTTGCAGACGACATTGTGATCTGTAGTGAGAGTAGGGAGGAGGTGGAAGAGAGCCTGGAGAGATGGAGGTATGCAGTGGAGAGAAGAGGAATGAAAGTCAGTAGAAACAAGACAGAGTACATGTGCACAAACAAGAGGGACGCAGGTGGAATGGTGAAGATGCAAGGAGCAGAGGTGGCAAAGGTGGATGAGTTTAAATACTTGGGCTCAACCATCCAAAGCAATGGACAGAGCACTAGGGAGGTGAAGAAGAGAGTTCAGGCACGGTGGAGTGGGTGGAGACGAGTGTCAGGGGTGCTTTGTGACAGAAGGGTAGCAGCAAGAGTGAAAGCGAAGGTTTATAAAATGGTAGTGAGGCCTGCCATGATGTATGGTTTCAAGACAGTGGCACTGACAAAAAGACAGGAGGCAGAGCTGGAAGTGGCAGAATTGAAGATGCTGAGATTTTCAAAGTCAGAGAGGCAAGGCTGAGGTGGTTGATAGTGGATATATTGGACAAAGGATGTTGAGGATGGAGCTGCCAGGCAGGAGGAGAAGAGGAAGACCACAGAGAAGACTGATGGATGTAGTGAAGGAGGACATGCAGAAGGTTGTGTGAAGGAAGTGGATGCAAGGGATAGGGTGAGATGGAGGCAGATGATCCGCTGTGGTGACCCCTAACGGGAGCAGTCAAAAGTAGAAGAAGAAGAAATATTTAACATAAAACTATAACACAAAACACAATGACAGATTCTTTTGAATGAAAATATGCTTTTTGTAAATCAATCAATCAATAAATAAATGCTTGATAACTTCTAAATTAGCTGGTATAATAATATAAATAATGAGAAGCAATCCTAATGTTAACGAACTTTTTAGAGAACTTAACATATCAGAAAGCATAACTGGCAGCTTTGTTTTCCTGGTAGTTGAACCAAGAAGTCAAAAAGCCAAGAAGTATCACTTGGTGACTAGTTTGTGGCATTTCCCAAACAAGCCATGAGGGTATTCCTAATTTTCGGCTATAGAGAAGCATCAGTATTTGCAGTAGTAAAGAGGGGTTTTGTAATATTCTAATATGAAAGAGTTAACTTGACACTATTATTTAGTAAAATAACATTAGCTGATGTCGGTCACTTACCAAGACACCTAGCCAGTTTTTGCTTGTTCTCCGCACATATCAGATGTGCACTCATTTACATTTTCAACATGTTTAAAGTGAGAACTACTGTTTGCCATCATATTACTTATTGCTGACATTGACCTGACTTAGCTGTACTTGTTCATGTTCCGTCACAACTGAGCTCAGTTTTTTAAAGTGGGCCATGAAATGTTACAACGTGACTTTAAAAGTTATTTTAGTCGCACACACAGGTCCCCAACCTGCAAGTTGCTCTTTAAATGTTCATAATAAAACACGGAGCATTTAGTAATTTGTTTCCCCAAAACTGCACTATGCAAGAGGACTGTTTATCACTTCAACTCAAACATGTACTCAAGCATTTTTTTGAGTACCAGAATCGATTTTTTTCCCAAAATGAACTGCTGTATAGCCACACTCTAACATGTAAAACATGTCTGTACTGCAATGATACTATGATGTGCTTAACTACTTTGTGTACACAAAGCCAAGTGAGCTGAGCAGATCATGTTGGAGATGAAGCTAATACCTAGCAAACATTTCGACACTGACTACACGTCACCTGGAGGTTTTATGTCAACGTCGTGTCACGGTTGAAAAACAGTTCCAAAGTGAAAGGTGAACCAACATTCCCTACACATAGGAGGGATCTAAATTTCTGAATGTTGCTTCCACATCGTTGTTACACTTTTTAGCAGGTTCTAGTAAGAGAAAGTTTGTGTTTAAAGATTTGCTTTGATTAGAATAAAGCCATATGAAGAAAAAATTTTTGATGGAAAGAAAAACAACATCATAAGCCCCAGAGATATCTTGAGCTCACAACCTCCACCTCCATGATATTTCTCTTGTCCTACTAAACTATTTCATTACCCACTTTAAACTACAGCACATCTAGACAAAGAGGCCATGATTCTAACAGTCCATCACATTAAGTTCACCATGCAATAAATGAGACAGAATTTAGATGTGCATAATCATGAATTGCTTAAAAGTGCTGTTTTTTTTAAAAGACAGGCCGCTATACAGTAAGAGTACATGGAGAAAATGCTGTATGGATGTATGTTTACAACCGCACACTTACCAGACTAGTTGTTGTTGTTTTAAAAATACAAAAAGATGCATTTAATTTATTAATTGCAATAATCTGATCTACATTTCTTACTCCGTAACAGCTGGTCTGACCTGACATCTTTTCTACGTTGAAACAATGTCAGCATCTGACCGTCCACAGCTCAGTTTTTTGATGTTGTACCGTGACCAGTTTTGACCCTGTAGGCAATGTCATAGTTTCAGCTTTGTTTGCTGGGTAAATGTTGAAAGTCACTCCAGTACAATAAAAAACAAAAAGACATCAGAATTTTGTTTGAGCCTGTTGGAGCTGGTATAGCCGTGAAAATGAGAAGCAAGAAAATGCTACATTGAAAGATGTGTAAATCAGGCAGCAGAAAAGGCTGAGGAGATCAGCACAGAATTAGATTTATGAGGTTGAAAACCAGCCCATTCTGGGCATCGGATGATTGATGGGTGTATCTTTATCTGAAAGCCTTCATAAATAAGACCAGGGCTGCTCTTTGTAAAAAGTAGCTGATGTCATTAAAGTTCACTGACCATCAGTTCAACAGCAAAGTCCAGGACTCTGATCACTGAGACTACATTGCAGTGTATACTTTGCTGTGACAAATGTAGAAATTGGCTTTGTTTCCACCAGGAGGTTGTTTCAGATGTCTAAATGAAGCCCAAGCTTTTTTCCACACATAAATAGGTACATGTAATAGAATAATGTTCTGTTAGACACTGTTCACTTCACACATGCTTCAGCAGGTGTACACAGTTTTTTAGAGTTCGCTGCAGGCGAAATAAAGACATCAAGTAGAAATAGGAGAGATGTGATCTTGTGGTATCTTGTGTTTGCTTAGGTATTTTTGCCAAAACGTTTTTGAAATCTACACAGCAGTCCCTAAGATTTGAATCAAGTGCCCATTTATAAGCTTAATTTTAAATGACATTTAAGCAACACAGGATAATCCTGATATCATAGTATTTGATTGGTCTCTGATATTAACTTAGCTTGGTCGGTCTATGTTTTTCACAAACCATTTATTAAATGTATCAAACCTCTTTCCAGGTCCAGGCCTTTACTGTGTTGGCTGAACCTTGTGTCCTTTCAATGTGCTGCAGTGCTGTGTCTATTGTGTTATGACTATGGGTCCTAAAAGACTACAGTTGTTATTCTAGCTGTGTACAGCTTTTTGTTACCATGATTCACGTGTAGCACCCATTTAATCTTGTAAGACCTCACTGTGTACACTACAGCCCTACTATAAGACAGCAATAATTTGACACCTAAAAAATAAATTACTGTAAAATTTCAATGTGGAAATTTAGCATTGGCTTTTTGGTATTAGGTTTGCATCAGGAAGGACGTCTGGTGTAAAATCTCTGCCAAATTACCAATTACAAATTACCAATGCAGATTAATCCGCTGTGGCGAGCCCTTGGGGAAAATACAACGGAGAAGCTGAAAAGAATGAGAAACAAAATGGTTTTAAACATATTTGCTGGACACTTATTGGTACTTGTCTTTGCCTGTTGAGTCATTGTAGGTGCTACACCTCACTGACTGATCCTCAGTTCATTAAGAACCATGTACACCTCACCCTGAAACATCTATTTTATCAGTGCTGCTGTTTACATTAGCCTAAAGTTACCTCGCTAGTTGCAGGGTGGCAGATCATTATACGTCAGCTAGCTTAGCTTTGCTAACCACCAAAAACCTCCCTTTTTTCTTATCTTTTTAGAACTAGCTTTTCAAGAACACATTAAATAATTTTTAGTTGACAAGTAGCTGCTAGTTTACTGCAGATACTAACTTCTGATGCCACCCAACGGATGCGCAATACATTACGAGAACAACTACACTGAAAGCATGTAGGTCATTTCAACCCTCAAAAGTACCTTGGTGCTTATTTGCTTTGGGGAACTGAAGGAGATTTTGGACCCAGAAATGGCTAATTACATCAGCCCTAACAAGCAGATGATCGTTAGGAGAGGCCAGGGGATGCACATTTCAAAACTTTGGAAATGCTGACACAGGTCAAATTGAAGTCAGGAAGAAACAGAAAACTTTTCAGCTTTTCAAAGGCACTGCTTATGAAATCCAACAAAGGGACAAGTAAACCCCTGTCTGATACAAAAGACCTCCAGGAAGATTTAGGTAACTCCAGAGATGGTTCAGTGTTGTGCAGTGCAGTGACACCTGCAGAAATATCAACTTCATAGTGGAGCCCTTAGAAGAAAAGCTTTCCAGCATTCTCCCCATAAAATTAAAGATCAGAAATGTACAAAGAAACTTGTAGATAAGGATGATGCATTGTGAAAAGAAGTCTTGTGGACTGAGTAGTAGTCGAACATGATCATTGCCATGATCAAAGATATTTTATAAGGAAAAAAATGTTAAGAAAAAGAATATCTCTTTAAATTTTAAGCTCAGGCTGGATATGGCCAAATGTTTGCTTTTCTTGTGGATAATGTCGTTGGGAACATGTGGAAAGTATGTATTAAATGAACCAAATTCTGGAAACAAACATCACAGCTTCTGCAAAAATGCTGAAGATAAAACTCCTTTTACAGCAGGATAATTTTCCTCGACACACCTCAAAAGCCACAATCGATTACTTCAAGAAGCACAAGCAGATATTTTTACTAAGGCCCTTACAGTTCCCTGGCCTAAACATAATTAAAACAGAGCATGCAAAACACCCCTCAAAAGTATTTAACCAGAAGAATCGGATAAAACCACCAGTATAAGAACTGAGGGATATCAAACTGGCTCTGTTATTTGCATGATCTGTACTGAGTATGGAGTAGGGCAGACTTCTGCTTTGGTCTCTTGCTTTTCTGGCTTTGCTGTTGAATCAATAAAGATGGAAAGAAGAAATGTGCCATTTATTGTATGTCTAGAAATATAATCTTCTATTGCTTGCTTAGTTAAAAAGTAAATTAAGTAAGTTAATAATGCAAATTTTGACCAGGGATATCCAGGATTTTACTTTCCATGTTAGTAGTAGCAGATGGGACATAAAGACAGTTGCCTTTATTCAGACACAACGTCATTTAAAGACATAACACTTTCTGTAAACTGCACCTCTGTGTATTTGACAGCTGATAAGCCAAAATAAGTTTGGGTACAGAAAATGAGACAGTGGCTTTGAATGTGCCATAGTTGTTGGTGCCAGACAGGCTGGTCTGAGTATTTCAGAAACTGCTGATCTGCTGGGATTTTCCCATGCTGTCATCAGTGGGGTTTACAGAGAACCGTCTGAAAAAGAGAAAATATCCAGTGAGAGGGAGTTCTCTGGGTGAGAATGTTTTGTTGAGGCCAGAGGTCAGAGGAGAATGGCCAGACTGCTTCAAGCTGATAGGAAGGTAACAGTAACTCAAATAACCAATCGCCACAACCAAGTTATGCAGAAGAGCATCTCTGAATGCACAACACATTTAATCTTGAAGCAGATGGGCCACAGCAGCAGAAGACCACACTGGGTGTAACCCCTGTCAGCTAAGAACAGGAAACTGAGGCTACAGTTTGCATTGGCTCACCAAAACTGAACAACAATAGACTGGAAAAACATTGCCTGGTCTGACGAGTCTTGATTTCTGTTGTGACATTCAGAAGGTAGGGTCAGAGTTTGACGTAAATAATGTGAAAGCATGGATCCATCCTGCCTCATTTCAGTGGCTCGGGCTGTTGGTGGTGTAATGGTGTGGAGGATCTATTCTTGGAAAACTTGGGGCCCTTAATACCAAATGAGCATTTTTTTAAACACCACAGGCTACCTGAGTATTGTTGCTGACCATATCCATCCCTTTATTGACCACAGTGTACACATCTTCTGATGGCTGCTTCCAGCGGAATAACATGCTATGTGACAAAGCTCAAATCAGCATTCACTGGCCTCAAAAATCCATCAGTCAATGAGTTTTAAAAAATACTTCTTTTGCTGAACTGTGATTCCTAGAAAGGTCAAGTGTGTCGTAGCTATGACTTAATTTTTTGTCCTTTTTTTTCTAATTTTTAAAAGATTTCTTAGTCGTTCATTTATTATTTGCCAGTATTCACTACATGAATCATTAAATGTGGGATGCATACAGACAGCAGTGATTACTTTTTCTCTCTGGTAAATGATGAATAGTTTTGAGTAAAATGAATATTGACAAGTTACCATGCCACAGTGGCCCATACCTGCTTTCTTTCAAATTAAAGCAAGAATCACAGCACTGGAGACCTTTCCTGTCACTATCAGTTGGAGGAAACTGGAAGAGCAGCTGTGAAATGTTTGCAGCTTCATCTCAGGGGAAATGGGCTGAATGTACAAGCTTCTTCAGCTGGTTGAGAAGCATTCTCTTGAAATGCTGTTTATTCTGGGCACAAATGCTAAACACCAGTGTAAGTGATGGGCTATGCAAGCAAATAAACAAACAGGCTAATATTGACAGAAGTTTTGTTTGTTTATGGGCCATATGCGCCTGCTGTTCATGCCAAACAAGTCAAACAATTTTCATCTCAGTTTTTTTCTTCAGCTTATTAAGTGTTCAGTTTTGTTACCTAAGCCAAAATTGTGTCATCAGATAATGCTATTGTTTATTATTTTGGAGAATGATCAAAAGTTTTCATCAGATATGTCACCTTGCTAATTATATATAATCCATCTTCCAGATAATCCTCATTAGGCTCGTCGAAGTTTGTGTCAAAACTTAACTGTAACAAGTATTTCATACTCTTTCACCTTCAGGATGCTGCAGAATGCTACCTGGTCTTGATCTTGGCCACAGGGCCTCACCTGTCAGTTTCTGCAGCTTCATTTCTAGCCCATGTCTTTCCACTTTAAACGTGTGCTGACATGTTGCGTTTCTTAAATATTCAGGAGTTCCAGCAGCCCTGTTTGAAGAAACACTGGAAGACTGTACTAGCATGCTATAGCTTTGTCTGCCTCCCTCTTTTGGTATGTGTGAGCTAGGGTGTGCATCCATCACTTTGAGTGTTGTATGTGCATGTGGTCTGTATCTCCAAAGAGAGAATGCCAGACGTTGAGGCATGGCCCTGGGCTCATTTTCATGCAGGCCCATGGTGTGGGGCTGAGGCTAAGAGATAATTGCTGCTCTGAGGAGTGGATGGCCTGGGAGCTTTCTTCATCTACCGGTGCCAGCCACCAAGCTGTCCATCATATGGGCCTGACGAGTGACATTCTCTGAGGAGAAACAAAGGCTATTAGCAGTGTATGTGCACAGCTGATGCACAAGCATACAAAATTAACTTCACAGAACTTAGTTGCATACAAAGTGAGACACTGGCACGTACATCACCAATATTATCCTTGTGTTTCTCTTCCCTTCCCTTCCCATTATCATCCTCCATCCCCTCCTCCTCTTCCCATGCTTTCTAATCTCACTTCACACCTGCTGTCTCTGACATACATGTTTCCCCTGAGAGAAGAGACTGAAGCTTGAGTGAAGGGCTAAGGCTTAGTGTGGGAGGTGGAGAGGGGGAGATGTATTGAGCCTATTTTATACCTCACCGTGGCTCTAGTTTGGGTTTCAAAGATGAGTTGTATCCACCCACAGGCAGCACTGGTGCAGGATAAAACCATAAGGGGTGTGCGATAATCAAAGTGGACATCAGAGCTCTGAATTTTTCACAATGCTTAAAAAGAGTAAATGCATTAGAATGTAGATGAATGGGGATTCATGATGATTTTTAGGAACAATTTACATTTCACATGTCTTTATGCGTTAATCCAAGATCACAAAATTGTTTG
This sequence comes from Etroplus canarensis, assembly GCA_015106775.1. Classification (NCBI taxonomy): domain Eukaryota; kingdom Metazoa; phylum Chordata; class Actinopteri; order Cichliformes; family Cichlidae; genus Etroplus; species Etroplus canarensis. The sequence goes on along the minus strand of VUQH01043796.1, from coordinate 25,395 downwards.
TTGTAAAATCACATTAAAATGATGTAGTCTTTTAAAACTTCACATGTGAGGTGTCAAAGCTAGCAGCAGAGCTGTCCTACCCTCAGCTGATTGGCAACATTTTGAAACCAGTATCTAAGGTCCCTCCACAGGGTGTGGAGCTCTAATGAGGTAAAAATTTGTGCTTGCTAAGCACGGTCAGATTTATGAGCCAGTAAGGCTCTTCAGCTCTGCACTGACAACAGATATAAATATAAGGCCTCTTCAGGGGCTGTATCACTCGGGGAATTAGGACCCTCCCAACATGTTTGTGTGTGGGAGGCGGTTTCACAGTGAGTGAGCACTAACGGCACATTTTACTAATCATGCTAGTTTCATTTTATTAGTTAAACTGACTAAATTTAACTTACTGCCATTGCCATGTGTTAACATGCGCCTGCTCTTGAGCAATAAGGAATATGCTCCAAAGTCTTGACATTAAAGAGCGATGTAACGACTGACTAAGATATGTTATTTTGGTTGTGTCTGGCTAATTTCAAACCTATTAGTGCAATTATTACTCATGTCTATATCCAAAACGTGCAATTAGTGCAGAAGGCAATTACTTCCAATTTAATGTTAGTCATGCTTAAAGGAAGCAAATAAAACAAAATCTCAATTGAACTAATTGGTACCAAAAAGACAGTTATTATCAGTGTCAAATATTACAGCGCACGTATGCAGAAGTTGAGGGCTTTGCAATGACTGGGTCAAAAAGCCTATAAAAGTTTACTTGGTCCTAACCATTTTTAGTCCACAATATTTGTAGAACCCAGTTTTCTCGTGTAAATAATTGTTTTGCCCGTTTTTTTCCTCACATCTTGTTTAACAAATTTCTTGATAAAGTTTTTGTTCATTGTGTAAAAAGTATTTCAAAAAGAGGTTTACCTCCACAGCAGATACATTCACTTTGGATGATCCTGATATCACCGTGAGCTTGGATTTATTTTTTTAATGTAGACTTAATGATGATGGTCCTCCAACTTCATGACTTCTGTAAAATTGCTGAGTATAGTCTACAGAGGATTTAAGCATGTTAATGGAAATTGCATTGCTCTAAATGTTCGTTACATAAATTGCTTAGCAATCAGGCTTTGGGTGTACTGTTTCCCTCCTTTGCAGAAAGTGTGCTAGATTTCATAGTGTGCAAGAATTTTAGATGTTATTAGTGGTTTGCACAGGAAGAGGCTGATTAAATGAGCACATGTATTACACTTACCGTGTCTCGGCAGAAATACTGTTTCCATCAATGGGACTTGATTCTTATCTTTTTTGTTTTCTTTAGTTGGTTAGATTGAAACCCAGCGTGAGATGACATTGGACCATATTTCCTTTGCAAATTAGAGTGTGTTATGAAAATGTTGGTGGTTTCATTTGATTAATTACATCAAAGGATGAGCTATGCAACCACATCTTCTCCAATGACCCGCCACTGGAGGTCCGCGGGACAAACCCCTGGTCCAAACTCAAGTCTGTTAGCTAGACTCAAACCTCACACACACACTCCCAACGTTTACCCCTCACAGGTAGAATCCTCTGAGAATAAACTCCTTCAGTACCTCCTTCCTCGAATTTAGCGCTCAGCACCTTAATGGGACTTTAAGGTTTTTACCTGAAACCTGCCAGTGTTATTTATTTATAGTCTAATGTTGCTTTGACATACACTTCACAGAACCCTCACGTTTTTGATATAGATTTACTCAGCCACTTAAAAACTACTCTGCTTTCTTCTGTCTCAATTTGCAGTCTTGACTACATTTAAATCAAGGACCTTTCACAGTCCCAGGTCTCACTGTTCTTTAGTTGACAGTGGAAATGAAGTGTGGTGGAAAGACATCTTGGATTTAAAAAAACATCCAAAATTTGGCAAAATTTTTCAGCTTTGCAGCTTAAGGAGAGAACTATGGATGTGGTTAATACTTTTCTGTTTAAATAATGCTTAATTATGGATTCATTATAATAGCAATAGTTATAATAGCATTAAGTCCAGAGGCATTTTCAGTCAAAACACAATTCTTTTAAATATTTCCATGCACTTTGAAGTATTTGGCTGTCTAGATGTTAAATATTTTAGATTAATGGTTTTCAAACTCTTTTTTGTGATGCCCCACTTCAGAAGCCAAAAAAGACCACACCCCACACCACATGATTTGCATGGTTTGCAGCTTGTAGCATAATCATGCATGGCTATAGGCAATAGTATATTATAATTTCTAATGTTTGTATGCATTTGGCATGTATAAAATATATTTTATAGTCGTTAACAGACTGTAGTCAACAGGATTTCCAAAGTGGTTATATAAAATTGAATAAACTATCTCTTTGCAAGTATTCTTATGACTCTGCATTAATTTACCTACACTGTGTCCTAAATTATAATCAGTCTGTTTCTTTTTGCAACTTAAAAAAATATTTATAGAACTATTAAAAGTCACCTTTTTTTGCCAGAAATTGAATATTTGGCATGACATGGTTAATACTTTCATCTTGCTTCAGTGAGCATGAGAGAGGGGTGCAGCTGTCTGTCAGGGCTACAGCCCCAGGTGTTGGCAGGTGGCATCATATTTGAACTAACAAGTAACCGGTGTTGCACATTAAACTTCTTCTTCTTCCTCTGCTCCCATTAGGGGTTGCCACTGAGGATCATTTGCCTCTGTCTCAACCTATCTCTTGTATCCTCTTTCTTCACACCAACCCTCTTCATGTCCTCCTTCAGTACATCCATGAACCTTCTCTGTGGGCTTCCTCTTCTCCTCCTGCCTCCCTTTCATTCTTGCTGCTATCCTTCTTTCATAAAGCACCCCTGACATTCATCTCCACCCACTCCATCCTGCCTGCACTCTCTTCTTCACCTCTCTTGTGCTCTGTCTGCACATTAAACAATTAATAATAATAATAATAATTTTTTTAACCAACAAGTATTTCTGAACGCCAAGTGAAAATGTTTAAATATCTAGTTGACTAGTTATGCACATCACGAATATTTAGATCTACTGTTATGCATTCAGCAGATAAATTTAATTACAATTAACTGACTTTGGATTTAATCAATTCTTTATTTTACAGCAAAGAGGATGTACCAGTTTCCAGTCAGTTCAGAACAGTTTCTCATGTCACTGAGACTGATACCCTGAAGGGCTCTGTTGCTTAAGCACAGATGCACAGTCTAGCTGAGTGTCTTAAAAACAGACACCCAAGTCAATCTGATCCAGAATCTCTAATGCTAGAACAGTCCTTATATTTTTATTCTGGCCTCTTCAGCCAGGACAGAGCCATTAAGGAACACTCTGGCTGTCAGCTGGATGGAGTTTCTCTTTCCTATATTTCTCTGACAGGTGAAGATTTGTTCTCTTGCTGAGAGAATTGGTTTGAGTTTATAGTTCTATTGTCCCCGAGATGACAGTTCTCCTAACAGCTTTGCTTTAGCCCACACCTTGAACACGCTGCCATCAAAACACTGCAGTCAAAGAGCCACTTGAAGTAAGCTGTACATAGCACTGTCTCCCTGTTAGCCATAGTGTGTAAACATATTATGACAAAGCGTAACTATATTGCGTTATTACACATTTGTTAATCACACATCTCTGGTGATTAACACGTGTTTGGGGACAAATATTTATAAATTACTCATTTCTTTTGTATTATATTTTCTTTTGGGATTGGTTTAGGTATAAGATGACAGTCTAGATTGCAGTCTGTTTAAAATTAAGCCGTTGCTGTTTAAGTTTGAGCCCTGTTTGTTCAGAAGATGGCTGCAAATGCTGTTCTTGATTGTTACTTGTAGAAATTGATCCCAATCTTAAGTTTTCAGCAGTACTGGTTCAACTTCAGATTCATTTTGCAATAATTTTCTGGTTAGCTGCTTAGTATTAAAATCTTTTCAAGGAAAAATAAAACACATTCACATGATCACCTTTGATTTAAAATGGCTAAAGCAAAAATTCCTTTTCCTAATGAGTACTTGGTTCTTGCAGGCAGTATTTTAATATTACAGAATAAATATTTCACTTCACTGGAAGAGTTTGAGACTGCTAACAGATAGAGGAGCCAACAGCAGGAAGCTCATGATGGCAATGTGCAAGGCTCAGTAGCAGGTACACTATATGGACAAATGTATTTGGGCCACCTACACATTGCACCTATACAAGATTTTATGATATCCCTCTTGGTGTTCACCAAACCCAACTCGTCCATCAAACTGCCAGATAAAGAAGGATGATTTGTCATTCCACAGAACACATTTCCACATCCCATGAAGCTCCTGGCGCACAATTTTTTTGCTGATGTTAATTGCAACTATGACATCCTACTGCAATACCACGCTTCAATGGATCTGAGGTGTGGCCCAGTTCTTCTGTCTGTATAGTGCATATCAGAATCAGAATAATTTATTAATTACCAAGGGGGAAATTACTTAAAATGTATTTTACATGTGCACAATTTAAAATGTACAAATTTCATTTTTTAAACAACTATAAGGTTTACAAAACATCCATGGTAATAGTGGTGCTCTCCTGGTAGACACGTGCTGTGGTGAACAAAGAGAACTAAGTTGACACAAAATTGTGCTCCTTAATTAATGTGCAATCTAAACAATTGCTCAGATCAGCAGGTGTGTTTTACATAGCAACAAGAAAACTGATTAAGGAACAGGTGGAAGTGTATTTTGACCACTTGCTCAGTTTCCCAAGTCTATATTTTAAATTTATCTCTGAATAATTTATTGTATGTTATGTTTAGTAAAATTTTGGCCAGGGGGGTAGCTGATGGATTACAGTTACTTTGGACACTGAAAATTATATAACAATCATATTTTCCTTTGGGACAAGCTGGGTTTTATATGGATTACTATTTTTTAGTTTATTTCGTCTTTAGGCAACTAGCAGACAGTGAAAGTTTCTTCTAGGCACTGTTCAGCATGGGAGCTTGAAGGACTTGTTGAAATTTTTAAAGCTAACAGGCAACCAGATATTGTGGATTATAGAAAACCTTTCTTATAATTCAGTCTCGCCTTAGAGGAGAGGGCTGACAGGGAGCAATAGAAATTGATTTCTTGTTGCCTATTAGCTGGGGCAAGCAGTTGTAATATGGGGACCTAGGTACATCATAATAGCTATTTGAGGTGTTTACTTTATGCCCTTTATGTTTGTGTGTGTGCACATTTTATTTCAAGAATCTTATAACTGTGCACATTAGATATACAAATGTGTTATTTCAAGGTAAATCTGAACTTATGAGACTCACAGAGTATTCCCTGACTCCATTTTTCATACCATTGAGACTTGCAAATACCACTTTAAATACTCCCTGTCAAGATCAAGGCTGGATCTTAAGAAAGGATACTAAAAGATCCACACAAATTACATCTATGCTTCTCACTTATTAATCTGTAAGAGTAAATGGAAGATGCAAGACATTTCCTCTGTTTTAAAACCCCTTTTCAGTTATGCAAAAACTCATACATACAGGTACAGCTAAAAATGAAACCTTCGTACCTATAGTTCCCATACTTATTTCAGGTAGAACTGGTGTTTTGACAAGTCTGGGCAGCAGGACTTGTTATTTGTGGGTTACATTTCCTCCAGGTGTAAAAGAGAGATGGGGAGCGTTAGTATGCTGAGATACAATGGCTTTTCTCTTCTAATTATGTAGTTTGCTCTAGCTCTATGTTCAGTCTTGTCATATTACAACTGCTGAAACCACATGTTACCACAGAGCAAGTAAAGCCCTCCCTGATGTAAAAAACCATCTCATCCTGCCCTCATAAACCTTCTTCTCTTACAACAGGGACTTTCTCATTCGTTGGTGTTTATGCTGTTTGCTCTATGCAAGAACTTAAGATATACTGAGGAGACTTTCCAACACATGTGAATGTAAGGATTGCAATGAGAGCATCACAGAATATGAATAAACAATAAACTTCAACATTGAAAGTCAACTTGTCTGAGTACAGTGGTGCTGAATAGGAGTAGTTCTGTAGAAAACACAGAACGAGCTGGAGCTAAAGGTACATAGTTGTTCATCTGAAGTTATATTTAAGTAGTTTCGGTGAGGACCACATAATTTTTTTAATATAATTTCCTCACATATAAAACTATAGAAATGTAAGAGGACTTGCTTTTTTCAAGACTGAAGGCACCTTTCAGCTGCTCCCTTGTGTTCTCCACAGCATATTAACCTGCATTGGTAATTTTGGCAGAGGTTTTATGCCAGATGCCCTTCCTGATGCAACCCCACCTGGAATCAAACCAGGAACCTTTTGCTTGTTAGGCGAATGTGCAAACCATTATGCTACAGGGAATGCTACTTTTGTTCACCACTGTATAAGTTTAGTTTAATCATATGCTTTATAAAATGCCTTTGAATGCCAAGCCGTCAAAATCATTTTCAGATATCAGACACTAAATTAATTTCAGAGGACTGACCAAATCTCTTTGGAGGAATTACTAATGCGATCTTTTAGCATTAGAAAACCTTAGTGCATATGGCATGCATCCTTGTAAATTATATGTGTTTAAATGGAGCATAAATACTTCAGAAGTGAGTGCAAATGCACACTTTATACACACTAGAATAGTTCTGTTTTTAGGTACACTAAATGTGTTACTGTACATAGTAATAAAAATTAGAAAAATGGTAAGAAGAGTTGAAATCTAAATTATATTAACTGATATACAAATTCACACAGATTTTTTTTCGTCATTTTCTTTAAAAGATGTATTGATGACAGGTTCAAACAACAAATCCCATTATGTTTGATCCATAGACCTGCTTTGACTAATGGGTACTTAATTTGGGAGTAATAATTCTCCAGCTCAACCAATAAATAAAGGACTGCCATTTAGTTTTTGTGACCAGTGACTCCCAAGCTTAAGATTGACTTTTCTGATGAAGAAATGAGAGGGTCTATCATAGCAGTAAAAACACAGGTATGATATTATCACTGACAGTTGGCTGTTGTTACTTTTCCTGCTATGAAAAGTCAAAATGGTGTTAATAAGGTTATGGTCTCTTCCTCAGTAGTTATTTTTTTCTGTTGTTTCTAAATACTGTGCTGCACTTGACCTGCTTTTTATTCTTTCTTCTGTTTCTAGTGATGACAGTGTTAGTCATTAAGTCAGTTGTTTGTTCCACTAGTTTGGCCCTGAATGAAATATCTGAATATCTACAGTATTGAATGGAATAGTGGAATTGTGAATTTTGTTTCTTTTCATGGCTCTGTATGAATAAATCTTGTTGTTATCTAGCATTTCCTCTCATAATGTTTACATTTACCAGTTTAGAGCTAAATGTCTCTAACTGATGCATAGATTTGCATGGAATTTGGGACAGGTGTTCACAGTTATCACACAATCATTTACAGTCATTTTGATGACTTCATTTGGTGCCATTAGTAACAACAGAGGGATCAAGATGATGAGCCATTCTGTGAAGATATGAGAAAGAGTTGTTGAAGCTAGGTTAAGAAGAGAGGTGACGATCAGTGAACAGCAGTATAGAGTCATGCTGAGAAGGAGTACTACAGCTGTTTGAGAGTGTTGATGGAGAAATATAGAGAAAGTCAGAAGTACTTGCACTGTGTCTTTGTGGATCTTGAGAAAGCATATGATAGGGTGCCAAGACAGGAACTGTGGAATTGTATGGAATTGTATGAGGAAGTCAGGAGTGGCAGAGAAGTATGTGAGCACAGTGCAGGACATGTATGAGGACAGTGAGTCAACTGACTATTTGATAGTCAACTGAAATTATTATTATTTCACTATTTACTACTTTTTAAATATGAAAATTTTTTGACCAAAGCAGGAAATTTGATGACATCAAAGTGTAGGACAATGTGATGATAATTTCTCACTCTTTTCTGATGTTATCGTAATCCCACATTTCCAGCTAGCTTTTCCAGGATACACTCTGGTATCAGATGAGGCCACTATCCTGCCTGAACATCACTCTCCTCTGACAGACATGAAGTCACACACAACCCTTATTCCATGGCTGCCCACGCTCTCAACTAGAGCAAAACAAAAATGGTGCAAAAATTTCTGGAATGCGTCTCATTGTTGTCAAATAGCAGGTTTGGCTGCAGATGAAGCGGCGCCCTTGGGTTTGTGCCTCATGCACAGAGATAGACATCAGTAGACAATCTCTTCCCTTTATGTGTTGTTTCTTATGATTAAACAAGTGTTGTTTTGCCACTTGGAGGGAGATGAAACCAAAATAGTGGCTGCATTTATCAGACGACTGATTACTTGACCCTGAAAGAAGCAGACCTCACATTCTCCCACATACTTGTCAACACCAGGTAAATACACACATGTGAACATACTGAAGTGACAGTGTAAAAACATACAGGATACGTTTGTTATTCCTTTTGAGTAGCTAGGTCACCATAAGGCATGATGTGAAGCAAGAACGTCCATCACAACAAGCCATGAGTGTCAGGCATTTAGTAGGAGCTGTTTTCTAAAATTGCTCACAGTTGAATGAGTCTGTTTAGTGTTTTATTCAAGGACACTGACACTGCTGGCTGTCTCATCCAGTTTCATTATTTATCTTAAAGGCAGTCATAACAATGTTGTTGTACATTTGTATTGTGGGACCTCGTTTTTCTAACGTCACCAAAAAAAAGTACTTTACCGTGCAAAAATCTCAAGTTACCCCTCTTTTCTTTGCATGTTGCTGGGAAAATAGGAACTGGTCCAATGATTTATCAAAAGACATGCAAAAATTAATGAAAATACACTACATGGGGCAAAAACAGTTTGCACAATTCTAACCAGGTTCAAAGACAATGTTTGGTGTGACCACCTTTATTCTTCAACACAGCCTGAACTCTCTTAGACAAGCTTTCTTGTCATTTCTTTAAGTAGTCTTCAGGAATAGTTCTCCAGGCTTCTTGAAGACATCTCAAAGCTCTTCTGTGGATTTTGGCTGACTTTTGTCCTGTTCCATGTCAAGATGATCCCACACTGCTTCAATAATGTTGAGGTCTGGTCTCTGGGGAAGATAGTCCACAACTGATTTCCATTGTGTATTCTACTATGCATGTAGTCTTTTAATGTGTTGGCAGGGTGTTTGGGATCATTGTCATGCTGAAAAATGAAGCTGCTGCCAATCAGATGCTTTCCAGATGTTGCATGGTAGAGCAGGGTAGAGCAATATCTGACAATACTTTTCTGTGTTCATAATTCTATCAGTTTGCATAAGATCCCCAACACCTCTGACTGAAGTGCAGACCCAAACCTTGAGAGAACCTCCATCAGGGTTTAAAAGCGGCTGTAGACACTCAGTGTTGAACCTCTCTCCTGACCTCTTCCGCACATGTTGATAAGGATTGGAACCAAAATTTTCAAATTGGGATTTATCACTCCATAAGACATTGTCACTGATTTTCAGTCCCAACTTTTGTAATATGGCATACCTCCATCTTTTCTCCCTGTTTCCCTTCCTTAAGAATGGCTTCTTGACAGCCGCCCTTCCACTGAGACCATTTGTGATAAGACTTCGATGAACAGTAGATCAATCAATCAGGTCCTGTGTCAGGTTTTTGCTGGGTTTTTTTTCTATTTCTAAAGGACATGAATTTTAGATACTGTTCATAAGTCAGTGTTAAGTGAATTAGCAAACAAAACAACATTCGCCTGAAAATGGTCAAGTACAAAGACTGGCCCGAAAATGAGTGAAAAAGCAGCCAATGTCTGAAGAAAAACTTTGGAATTCCTCCAGAAAGCCTGGATAACTATTGTTCAAGAACACTTAAGGAAATTAAAAGGAAGTCTGGCTCCCTGGAAGCAAAATATAAAGAAAAGTGGGGTAGTTTAAGAGTTTTGCACAATATTAAATATTTGTGTTATTGAAGGAAAACAATCCTTTTTTGGCCACACAAAGTCAGATCTCTGAAAACAAATGCATACCTGAGAAGGATAATGAGTGCTGCTGTTACTGGTGCTTTTAAACTTTGTAAAGAAGGAGAAGATAATGTTGATGTTCCTTGCCTAACCTTCATGAACTACATTTTCTAAAACCGAAATCCTTAATTTAAAAAAAATTATGTAAATGTAACCAAATACTAAAGCAAATAATATCAACAGCATTAGTAGACCAGCCATGTTGGCATTTTTAAATCAGTAAGATGTAATAGTTAAGGCAGATAAAGAAGAAATAAAAATACCTTCAGCTGGAGAACTGAAGTCGTGTTCAAGAACTCATGATGTGGGATAAGACTGAAGTTTATCTTACACAGCAATAGTAAATACTAATGCTAAACATACAGGCTGTTCTAGATTACAAAGTTGCCACAATGCATAAGATCATTAAATCTGACCAGTTTTACTCATTCCTGCATTTCTCCTATTTCAAATTTTTACTCTCATGTTGTTTCTGTGCACCGGATTCAGCCACTCCATTGTTTTCCTTTCTACGTCCTATTTAAGATTGCTACCTCTTCAGACATGTTTCTGTGCACTTTGCCTTACCTTTCATGCAAGAGCACTCTTATTGATGTTTTGAGGCCATACACTAATGCAGTTGCATTCAGACAACAACCTGAAAATCTGTAGAGAACACAAGGCTAAAGAAGCAAAGACCAAAGAAGCTACTATAGGATTTTTAACCAGGGAGACCCTGGAAAAACAGATCTCCTTTTAAATCAAACAAAGGGTTAAGCAAAATTATTCTCTGAGGAAAAACAAAACAAAGCAAAACAAAACATGTATTGTACCCATGACACCATAAAAATACATATAACTCTGTCAAATTATTAGACTGTGCATTTACTTTAAGATGACATGAAAACAGAATGAAAAAAGTCTTGCAAGTCTGATGTTAAAACTACTCCACTTCCTTCAAAACAATCAATCAATCAAAATGACATTAATGGAGAAAATCACTAAGTGGAAAGGAAGGTACACTACTCAGTCTATCATCACACCGCATAACCACTTTAGGCGTGTGTTGACATATTAACAGTGTGCATAACTCATGTTTTAAAATCCTGTAATTTCATAAGCTGTCAAGGGGTGTTAAAAGATGTTTGGCCAGTTAAAAGTGAAGGCAGCAAATCAAAAGCGAAATCATATATTATAATGAAATTTATTCTAAAAATATTATATTGAAAGTTAAAAGGAAATGAAACCATAACAATTAACAATAAGACACAACAGGTTCTGAACTAAAGTATAAAGTATAGTATCGGACTAAGAACTAATTTAAAGTATGTTACTGACTGAAGTTGATTTCTTCGGGCAGGTCATTATAGAGCATGGGGGCCTTGACCTCAAATGTCTCCTCCCCTTTAATTCTCAGCCAGGTCTCTGGAACTTTTAAAACACCTCTGCCTGAGAATCTCCAGCTAACTACTGGCTCATGTCGTACTAAGAGCTTTTTACCCTTTCTGCTCCATATCCAAGATTTCTTTTTTCTCATTTCATCTCTGAAAATCAAGCAAGTAAGACAAAGTACATTTGCCTGTAACAAAGTAATATAACACATTCCTGTACTAAATGTAGTAAGACATTACATCTGTGGAATAACAGTAATGTCTTTACTTGTATAACAAAAGTTCTTAACTAGCTGCATGATCAGTGAACAAATGTGACATTTTGTGCACTGTAGTTCATGTGGGTGATGTGACAAAAATAGCAGAACCATCTACAACTCATGAGCGGCAATATGCACATTACAATACCCACATCTGGGAACACAACATCACATCACTGCGAAAGTCAACATATTTACCTCTTTTAAGGCACATGTAACATGTAATAGCTATCACCAAAAGACCCCCACATGCAGAGTGATGTTCAAGCTGAGTGTATTCTGACTCCAAACAAGCAGTTAAAGCTTGATTTTCAACAGGTATCAACGCTTTAGCCTGTGCTTGTTCCTGCAGTAACTGCTGTCACCACATTCTTCTGTTATGTACTAAAGAGTAATGTTTAATACATTACTCTTCTGAGAAACAACCCCACCCCTGGTATTTAGTTATTTGCTTTACTGACATTTCAGGTCATTTATTTATTTATTCCTTTAGCTAAATCTTGCTGATTAGACACTGGCGGCTTATTGGGCTCTTAATGACCAGTCAGCAGTAATTGAGTACAAGGCACTCACTTATTGGAACAAGAAGCCCTTGTAAAAAGGAGGTCAGGAATCAATTACTTTGTTATTTTTCATTCCTCACTGCAATGTTTTAGTTAGATCTGATAAAAAGAAATCATCTAAATGTCCATATCATTATGTAAATTTATTGCACAGCAATGAGTCAGCTGTTGCAAGTGCAGTGTGGAATAACATAGTGTTCGACCAGTTGTGCCTGAAAAGTAGATGACACAACACTTTTGTGAGTGTAGTGAGCGTAACATTGCAGTAAGCATCATATTACCATAGTATTATTGTGACCAGTCCAGTCCTGCTGAGCACTTACATCTGGCTCTATTGCATCAAGAACAATAGGATCCTCTGAGACTTTGGTAAACACAGTGGCTCAACACAGCTCAGCCAACACTTAAACTGCTGTGGGAGAGCTTATACACTTTACCGTACTTGGGAGAGTAGAGTCAGGCATGTTGCTGCCAGTGTTTGCTTGAGAAAGTTTTAACAAGTGACAACATTCAGCAGGATAACCACTGCAATCTCTGATTTAGATTTCTAGGAATGCGTTAATCACAACAGACAAGAAGTCTATAAATGAAGTAAAATACAAAACAGAAATGATAAAATGCAGAAATTTAAATCCATTTGTACAAGAGTAGGTATGTACAATAACCAGACTGACTCAATGCATATTAACTTCTAAGACAATGAATTATAAGTCAAGATAAAATGTTTCAGTGTTAGAAAATGACAAAAGCTACTGTAGTAGATTTTTGATGTTGTTGTAATCCCTTTACTTTTTCACCCTGTATCTAATCCTTTCGTCTAGTCCCCTGCCCCAAAGCTCCCCTCCCCTGAGCTCATCCCAGCTTGTCACATCATTTTGGGGTCACTTCATTCAGAGGCCTGCAGCAGGAGACCTCTGCAGGTTCTAAAAACAGATGTGACAGGCCTATTAAAATGAGTGATCTCCGCTGCCCTGTTCTTCTCTGCTGCAGCCAGAACGGGTACTAAGCTGTCTTCCCCAGGGTATGGACAAGGGAAGCAGTGCGCAAAGGCCTGGAAGATAAGGTGACAGTAGCACATAGCTAGCATTGTGGCAGCTCCCAGAATTATCTCCTGATGAGGTTTTCAATTTTGAGGAGGGTAGTGCAACCTGAGCTATCATGCCTTTAGGCTGTGAGACACACAGTCTGAGATAAACATAGAAAAAAACTGGGTGCAAATTCATGCAGACATTATATTACATAGACTCTGTATATAAAAATGTTTAAAAATGACTCTTGTTCTACCTAAATATCACATAATATCTACCTTTAAAACTATAACTCTGCTTAGACTCTAAAATTAGTTAAAACATGAAATGTACCTTCGGCTGCTCCCTTGTATTCTGCTCGAGGGGTTGCCACAGCGGATTAATCCACATTGGTAATTTGGCAGAGATTTTACGCCAGATTCCCTTCCTGACACAAGCCTCCATGGTGAGAGGGGCTTGTGTCCCCACCTGGAATTGAACCAGGAACCTTTTGCTTGTAAGGCAAATGTGTAAACCACTACACTACAAGGGCCCAAAATGTGTTTAAACATCCACATTTTAAATTGAGTGGATGGAAGAGATGAATGTTTTTAATTATTTTATAATGTCTAATTCAGACTGGCAACTTGTCTTCTGGTGGATTCACATCAAATGTGATTGCATAAAATCTTAAGATTTAAATAGAGGAAAATCTATGCAAGTTGAAAAATATTTCAACTTCAATGTAAAAGCCACTTTACTTTACATTGCCAAAGCCTGTTAGTTGCGATTCTTTGATATGTTTTTTATTCTCCTGACGAAATGGAGGACAAGCTTGTTGATGGTGTTTGAGGTAATCTGGAGCTGTGTGCAGTTCAAGTTTGCTTTTGGACAGAAACAGGAAATAAAGGAGAGGGCTTGAAGAAAAAGGGATGTTACTTTCTGAAAATTAGTTACTGTAATGTGATTTCTGCTATAATTTGTTGTACTCCTCCTTCTGTG
>VUQH01043796.1:0-11250 GCA_015106775.1 Etroplus canarensis | reverse complement strand
TCCTTCTGTGGCTATTAGGGGCAAATAGTTGTAGGATTCCAATGTAATGTATTTGCATGAGTAACATGTAGTGAAACTTTGCTTCATGTTAGGTGAGAAGATACAGACCGGCAAACCTGTCTAGGGTGTACAAGGCTCAAGCTCTTCTGCAACCCTGAATTGGATGAATGGTTAGGAGAATAGATGAATAAGTGGACTAACTCATACTGCTAGTACTGTAGTCTTCTTCTTCTACTTTCAGTTGCTCCCATTTGGGGTTGCCACAGCAGATGATCCACTGTTGGTATTGTCATGACATTGTTAAATACTCTATATTGACAAAAGTACTGGGCCATACCTCTTAATCATTGAATTCAGATGTTTCATTCATTCCCATAGCCACATGGGTATAAAATCAACACATAATTCAGTAGGTGAAATTTCTTTCCTCCAATATATTCAAAGTGGCATCATGTAGGAATTGGAAAGTGTTTATTTTGAACATGTAAAACAAAATGAAAAAGGTAAAATAATAATAATAATAATAATAATAATAATAATATAAAATAAAATATTTAATAAAAACACAAAAATTGTCAAGAGGTGATAATTTGCTATACATATTCAAAAATGAGTGAGAAGAAGTTAAAAGTATTTAATTTTTTCCCACACTTCAAATTCTTTCAGTAATAATTAACCTGCTACCACAGCAACTCAGCCAGTGGGTGACCATGTAAATTTACAGAGCAGGGTCGACAAGTGCTGAGGTGCATACAGCATGAGGAGCCTAGTCAGTGAAAGTCGCAAAAACTCTGCTGACTCAGTAAATGCAGAGTTCCAGTCCTCCACTGGTGATAAGGTTAGTACAAAAAAACAGGAGCTTCGTGCCATTGGTTTCTATGGCCAAGCAGCTGCATACGAGTCTTACATCACCAAGCACAATGCCAAGTGTTGGATGGGGTGGTGTAAAGCACACCACCACTGGACTCTTGAGCAGTGGAAATATGTTCTGCGGAGGGAAAAATCATGCTTTTCTATCTGGCAGTCTGATGGATGCTTCAGGGTTTGGGGAATGCCAGGAGAACATTACCTACCTGACTGCATTTTGCCAACAATGCTTCAGTTTACCAAGACATTTGAAGAAAATAGTTTGGGGAATGCCGTTTTCTGTTCCAGCATGACCGCGCCCCAGTGCACAAAGCAACGTCCATAAAGTCATGTTTGTATGAATTTGGTGCGGGAGAACTTGACTAGCCCACTCAAAACTCTGACTTCAGCCCTATCAAACACCTTTGGGATTAACTGGAATGAGATTGTGAGTCAGGCCCTCTCATCCAACATCAGTGTTTGACCTCACAAATGCTATTTTGGACAAATGGGCAAAGATTCCCACAGACACACTCCAAAATCTTGTAGATAGCCTTCCCAGAAGAGTGGAAGGTGCCATAGCTGCCAAGGGGGGACCAGTTCAACATTAATGCCTATGGATTTAGAATGGGCTGTCATTAAAGCTCCTGTTGGTATAATGTGTAGGCTGCCCAATGCTTTTGTTCATGTTGTGTATCTGATACATGACCACTGCAGTCCTCCCTTTTAGTCTTGCTGGACTGTACATTAGTACACCACTATAACCAGATATAATCAACGTAAAGGTTGGTTTAAATTCCTTTCAGGAGCTACACTGTTAGGGCTTTCATGTATCTGACCTCTGTCCAATCTCTTTTAAAAACAAATCAACGTGTTTCGATCATCCCTCTTCAACACCTTGTTCCGTGTTTGAATTGTAAATTTGTTGGCATGAAAAGGAGGGAGCGGCTGCTCCAGAATTATCTATTCTGTTGGAATCGCTGCCAGGATGTGTGAGAGGGTCTTCCTCTAAGGGACACAGCTCTGAGCTGCTGTCTCCAGCAATCCACCTTGATCAATTGCTCACTATAATGAGCCAACTCCCTCCCTGACTGTAGGGCAGAGAAGACAAGGTGAAAAGACAAGCATTTTTCCCTCAAAATTCAAATATGAGATTAAAAGAATGAAGTTTACGCATCACAGTTTTTCAACTTGTCAGTGTCATAAGTAATTTCCCCCCAGGGATTAAAAAAGTATTTTGATTCTGACTGAAGCATCTGCATTAGACTAATACTATGTAATAGCGGCCAAAATGTAAATTTGGACTCAT
Organism: Etroplus canarensis; assembly: GCA_015106775.1. Taxonomy (NCBI): domain Eukaryota; kingdom Metazoa; phylum Chordata; class Actinopteri; order Cichliformes; family Cichlidae; genus Etroplus; species Etroplus canarensis. Next base: position 9,095 of record VUQH01043796.1, on the reverse strand, counting down.
TTAGCTTTATAGAGTGTTTTGTATCATTATTCAATGAAAGTGCACATGATTGAAACATGATTATAGAATCTTAATTTACAAAGCTCACTACAATTAGAGGCATCACCATATGGGAGCCTCAAATGTTCTGAATCTCATGGGCCAAACTAAATGGCAGATCAAGTTTACTATTCTCAGGCTCCACCTCAGGCTAAAAAAATGAAATAAAAGCAAACAAAGAATGCACATATAATATTCATAAATGCTCCTGCAGATAGATGACCCGTGAAGTTTCTCTGCAAAGGGACAAAGAGGAGGAGATGAGAGAGGACAAGTGTACCAGGGACAAGGACTTCTGTCATTGGGATGGTGGAGGGAGCAAGGGGGGGGTGATAGAAGCTGAACTAGCATGAAACTGCCTTCCGTCACGGATTACCAAGGCAGCGCTTTTCATTACCTGCCTTTCATAACAAGATATTTATGGCAACAGGAGGTGCGAGGCACACGCAACCCATTTGCCTCAGAGATCCAGTGGCTGTGTGTATGTGAGACAGAGAGAGAGAGCAAATGGTGCGGAAAGAAAGTGAATTGTGTAGGGAAATGGCTGCTGTGATATGCTATATTATTGTCTATTTCACAGTTGTATGAGTTTGCTGACTGGATTGTATGAGGGTGTTTTTAACAGAAGTATGACTGAGTTGAAAAATGTGGGCAAGATCATTTAAAGGGGGGTTTGTAGCTGATTTTCATGTAACTTGCAGATACAATACTGATGTGCCCATACTTACGTTCTTGAGAACTGGGATTCAAAACCAAGGTGAAATGGTTTGAAAGTGTACCAGAGTGTATTACCATAATAATAATGAAAGTGTGGCTGGAATTCCTAAAGAATTTTTTTGATCTTTATTTAACCTACTGAATTACAAATTGCTCAAGATATTCATTCTTTCGCAACATTATAAAAATAGGTTGTGATGACATTTGGCTAGTTTTCCAAAATTTTCCTTAAAGTAATTATTGTTAAAATTGTTGTAAATGCTGTTGAACTAGAGCACTGTTAATCTTACAGTGCCCAAGACCATTGAATGTGAGCATGGAGAGGACCAGCAGGACTATATCTTACTACACTGACTTGAGTACTTAATAAAGTACAGGATTAATGTACTTGTACTTTATTTAAATATTTCTATGTTATGCTACTTCTTGTACTTCTACTCTACTCTATTTAGGTTGAAGATATTGCACTTTGTTCTCAATATCAATTCTTTAAAGCTGTAGCTTGTTATTATTTTGCAGATAAATAGCATCGTTATAGATCAAGCGACCCAGAAATGCATGTGTAATTAAAGCCGCATCAGTGATCCAATAATAAAATTTATGTGATTCTGAAAAGTGTCTACATAATAAGTATGTTAACTTTAGATACTTTAAACATTATACAACTTGTGAACCACTAAGCTGCTTAAGTAGAATTATAATTTTTACTTAATTAAAAAGTTTAAATATAGCTTTGCCACTTTGACAAAAAAAAAATCCAACACAAAATTATGTTAAACTCTTATGTAATATCATTTTTCACATAATTTTTTTTCACACATCTGTTGTGGGCTGCAGGGCTGCACATGAGACTGAAATCCATGCTCAGTGTTTTCTTTGCCATTTTCTACACTTGTTTTATTTCTAATTAAACAGTCTGGTTTAAAAAAAATCTTAGAAATGACCCTGAATGATGCCCTTACTGAAATCTGTATTTTCAGGTCAGTATGTTCCTATAAATTAAGCTCCAAATAGCTTCAGCAATGGTTATTCTATTCTATTGTGGTCCTGGAATATTTCTGGTTTGCCTTTTTTTTCTGCTTTTTTCAGTAGAACTTGAACTGCAATCTGGTTTGACCAGGCCAGACTGTTGTTGGACCAGCTGGGTGTAGAATATCCTGCTAATGCTAACGTACCTGCATTGTATTTGACTGCTCCCCTTGGAAGCATTTCTTTCAGCACAAATTTGGTGTTTTTTTTCTTTCTGCTGCTATATGCATTGTTCATTCGCACCTTTAGGCAGGGTTTTACATATTGTAGAGGTATAATGTTTCTTTTGCAGTACATGCACGAACACATAACTTGGAAAGCTTGTTTTTTTTGGCAGATGTATAAGAAAAAAAATTCTTCTAAATTGGATGCAGTTTGGTTTGGAGCTCTGGTTGGTTATTGATGTTGCCAAATCTCTGACTCGATTACACAAAGCTTAAATATTATATTTTTATTCCACTTAGAAACTGTAAAGGACAAAACAATAACACTCTTTCCTTCTGTTCCTTCTCTGATTGCGCGAAATACTGTATATGTGGCCCAGCTTGAGTATGTTTGTTTTGGCGGTGATCAGTCATTGTTTACAAGAATGGTAACAGTCAAAATACGCAACGTCTCCAAGATCAAAACAGCTGTATCTTTTATTCCCCCTTTCCATTTTCATAGGCCACCAGTTTGTGCATAGGGGTGTCAGGAGTGTTATGTGTGCATAGACTTGGAATCAGTGGAAGCTGTGGACAGCCCGGTGCCCTGCGCTCGGAGGCAGCCATCTGTCAGCTGATGCTTGGTCGACACAGCAATCAGAAAGCTCTGTGGCGGGTCCAATCTGTTTCACCACAGGTAGAGCTGTGGGAGGACGGCCATCAATCCACGTACTCTTTTTATTCCTTCTCTCCACTTCATCCTTTTGTAACACTGTCAGTCACTCCTCACCTTCTTTTCTTCTTATCCTTTCTGTCCTTTTAAACTGTTTTGTCCCTTTTCTGTCTTTAGGCAGTTTTTGTCTCTTTTGACATTTTGCTATTTAATACTGAATTTCTGGTGCGCACACGAACAGTCGAGGAAATCTTTGATAGTCACGTGTTTACATTACTGGGTTTTTTATGTCAGCATGTGAATTTGCCACCTCAGTGTCATCAGAGAACTTTGACATGACAGGCCACATGCTAAATGATCGACAATAAAGAATAAAGGTTGTAGGGATGGCGGCTCTTAATGTAAGGAAACCAAATAAGTAGCACTGATGCTGTGACTAATCACTGATTTTTTTTCCTGGCAGAGGCATGACACCACTTGTGTCATGACGATGGCAGTGTGCTAAGTGTGGTGGTAACTCCAGCCTGCTAAATATGCCGTGCTATATCCAAGCCATGCCAGGCAGAGCTCTCCCCCTTAATTCCTCTCTGTTGGCAAAAGGCCAGCTGTTAATCTGATCAGAGCCATTCTAATGGCAGAAGGCAGCCCTCCCAACCAGACTGTAAGCCAGGCCGAGAGGCCTGTAGCAGTGGAGGTGACATCCTGAGCTCTCTGCAGATGAATTATTGAACGGAACCCAGAAAAGAGATTTAGGAGAATGAGTTGGCTTGGCTCTTTTGTTAAGCCAGTCAAACAGATATGAAATCTGTCTTCAGTTATAGCTGAGACGAAAAATATATGTATTTATGTTGTGAGACAGTTTGGATGGCCTGGCTATTTAAATATTTTAAAGGAACCTTGACTGTTTTAACTTGTGGACATTAATATGCTACACTTTGTAGGCAAAAGTATTGGGCTACACCTCTTAATTATTGAATTAAATTGTATCATTCAGGCCCATTGCCACAGGTGTATAAAATCAAGAATCTAGCCATGCAGTCTACCTTTACAAACATCTGTGAAAGAATGGGTCATTCTCAGGAGCTCATTGACTTTCATCTCTTCTCAATATTTTATAATCAACTGTAATGATTTTACTGCAAAGTGGAAGAATTTAGGAACCACAACAACTCAGCCATAAAGTGGCAGACCATGTGAACCTACAGAGTGAGGTCACTGAGTCCTTAGGCTCATAGTGCATAAGTCACCAACACTCTGCTGATTCAATAGCTGCAGAGTTCCAAACCTCCTGACATTAACATCAGCATAAAAACTGCAGTAGGAGCTTCATTGCATGGCCTTCATTTCCATGGCCGAGCAACTACATGCAAGTCTTACATAACCAAGCACAATTCCAAGCGATGGAGTGGTGTAAGCATGCCTGCCACTGGACTCTAGAGCAGTGGAAGTGTGTGCTGTGGAGTGATGAATCACACTTCATTAACTGGCAGTCTGACAGACAAGTCTGAGTCTGGGAAATGCCAGGACAAAATTACCTGCCTGAATACATTTTGCCAAATGTAAAGTTTAGTCATGGAGAGATAATGAGATGAGGCTGTTTTTCTGGGGTTGGCCTTGGCCTGTTAGTTCATGTGAAGGGAAATCTTAGGGCCCTGTCACACCATGACAATTTTAACAAGCATATACCCACACATCCAAATTCCTCTAAAACGCTGGCATACACAGAACAATGAAGTTATATAGACGTATACATAACGTATTGCTAACATATATAGAACGTAATACCAGTGAATGCTAGCGTATTGCTGGCATTCACAACCTGAAGCCCATTTATACCACTCCCCTTAAATGCAGCACATACACCATTATATGGTAGCTGTATGTTCAGAAACATAGTCAGTATAACTGGAACATGTCAAATATGTGCATGCTCAAAATTTTCCCGCAACCTCGCCGTACTACCACGTATACCGTTGTACTTCAGCATGCTCTTAACTCACACAAAACTTACCAATGACTTAATCGACCTAGGCCAGCTTATTGGCAGATTTTTTCTTACATCGGCATACACTTGTTAAATCGTCAAGGTGTGACAGGGGCTTTAATGATTCAGTTTACCAAGACATTTTGGACAATTCAATTCAACAATGCTTCCAATTTTGTGAAAACAGTTTGGAGAAGACACGTTTCTGTTCCAACATGACTGTGCCCCATTGCACAAAGCAAGGTCTGGTTCGCACAATGTCCTGACCTCAGCTCTGTAAATCAACTTTAGGATGAACTAGAATGAACATTGCTAGCCAGCCCCTCTCATCCACCATCATCTCACAAATGCTCTTGTAAATAAATGAGCAAAAATTTCCACAGAGACACTCAAAAATCTTATAAAAGCCTGAAAAAGGTGGGGACCAACTCCATATTAATGTCTATAGATTTAGATTTATTTAGAGATATCCAAAAAGTTCTTGTATGTATAATGTATAGAGGCCCAATACTTTTGTTCATATAAAGTATGAATGCCCTCTCCTGCTACAGCAAAGAGTCACCATACATGTTGGTATAACCTTTTGACTGTTTCTGTGACATGTTAAGTCCTTAGGTAAAGTGGCCAAACACGTGAGGGCACTTTTATGTTTCTCATGAGGCATTCCATTGCCACCCAAAAAGCAAACCAAGCTTTTATCTGGTGTTCTTCTTTTTACTATCAAAAAAATTGGCATATTTAATGATCTTCACAACAGCAAAATTCATACCTAAGTCATTGTAAACTTCAGATTAATACTTTTTTAAAAAAAATATTTTTATGGCTTTGCACTTCTAAGTTTTGTAACTGTTGGATTGTCCACATCCTTTTGCCACAAATGCAGTCTGGTGCTTTCATTTCAGCCAATTTAAAAGTCATGTATGCCAGAATAACCCACTACACTTAAAAGATAAAGATCATGCACATTAAGTTATGTCCAAAAACATTGTTTTTGGACTTATTTTTTGTAATTTTTCTGCCAATTTTTCCCCTCTGTTGGCACAGTTATACAACTAAGCGAGCAGAAGGGATTGGCAGAGTAAAAACACCAAAATCCAACTACAAGACCATTTGGAGAGTGCATCCTCTGCCAAGGTCAGTGCCCTTTCTCGCAGTTTGAAAGAAAGTAATCTGGATCCGCACCAAAATGCAGTGAGTTCTTACTTTGCCCACATGCCACCTCTTCATCAAGCTTTGAGAAAATTAGCTTTGTAGCTTTTGCGTAATCTTGCTGACAGACAGGCAAACAGATAAAAATTTGATCATTTGCCTTAGCAGAGGAATCAAGTCTTCAGTTAGTCGGCAGCTGTTGGATAATTTGCAGATAGTCAATTCTGGGGACATTTTGAACTGTAGCTTGTGGGAGAATGCTGTGACTTTTCCAGCATTTACATGACAATACCATAAACAACTTTGGTGACCACAGTAAGGGCTGCCCTCCCACTGAATTGAATTTTACAGCATCTGTTTACATTAAGTTGAGCCAGAACAGTGGAGGAATGGGGTTTATATCCTCAACATTGCGAGCCAAACCACTGTTATTCAAAACCCAGCCACAAAACACAGTTGGGTTATGCACACTGGAACATAAACATGGTCTTTTTCTGTGAAAGCTTGTTATAATTGGCATTTCCTCTTTTTCTCTTCTTTGAACTAATGGCTGGTGGATACTCAATATAAAACAAGTTTACTATGAAGAAGAAATAGTTCTTTACTGCAGATAATAAGGTAATTAAAAAAATGCCTACACAAATTTTAAAAAGTTATGAATTGGGAAGAAATTGAAGAGGGCACTGGAAAGTACAACAGACGAATTTGTATGTTGTCCATGTCCAGTTCTGTTTTTCTTCAGTTGTCACAATTTCAGGGTTTTAGATACATCCACAGGAACCAGACTATTAGAGTTACAGTTAATAATCACTACATGGGGACTTCACTATGCAAAAACTAAACTTTTCTGAATAAGGATTGAGATCTATACACATTTGACCACACATCATAGGCCTTTCTCAGATTCTAGATTCCTTTATTCAAAATATCCTGAATACATTGTTACTATTGTTTATGATTATATAATAATAATAATAATAATATAACACACTTGTTTTAGTGTGGGTCCTGGTTAATGACACCTGAGGCAAAGACTCAATCATGATAGCCTGATTTTTTTTTTTTTAAGTTAAAAGATCCATTTGTAGCAAAGCAGATATGAGGAGAAATGTTTCAGTCTCCTAATCACACAGGGGAAGTCCACCAAATAATCAAGCAATTAAAGTGGGATCATTCAGTATAGACGCTGGCAAATCAGGTTGCCATTCCATGCTTCAGTGCAAGCAGCAAAGTAGTAAGAGACTGTATTTAAATTAAAGATTTTAAGTACATAAAAACCCTCCCTTTAGTGTGCAGACACAACACAGAGTATCAGGCAGGCTACCCCTGAGTGAAGAGTTGATATGTTTGTTACTTCAGCATAGAGGCAGCCATCCAGCTTGATAAGAGGCCTCTTGTGATGTCCAGGCAACTGGATAGAGCTCAAAACTGATTTTCTAGTGTGCACTATATTGTGTCCATGCAGTGTAGTCATTTACACTTTTGCTGTCCAAGTGAAAGGTCCCTGGTTCAATTCCAGGTGCAAACACAAGTCTCTCTTACCATGCAGGGTTGTGTCAGGAAGGTCATCTGGTGTAAAACCTCAGACAAATTACCAATGTGGATTAATCGGCTGTGGCGACACCTTGAGGAGAATACAAGGGAGCCATCGAATGTAACCACTATATTGTGTGTGACAATGTAAGAAAATAACAATAAAATGCATTATTATTATGACTATTACTATTGTTACTTTCGGAGTGCTAAGCTTAAATTAAGTTGAGCTGAGACTAAAAACCATCTAAAATCAATTTTTCTATTGACCCTCATGTAATTTAATAACATTAAAACTGATTTAATATTGCGCTTGAGCACTACAATTAACTCTACAACTCTGTTTATTCACACTGTAAATTGGAGCATATTCTGTGTTTTGGAGGCATGTGAAATGGTTTTGGCTTTGGCTTTGGTTGGTTTGATGTGGTGCACTGTAAACTAAAAGCCTACATTCAGCCTCAGCTAATGATCTTTAAAGTATGCCATTTTGTAAATTGTTGCCACAGTCAATCCAAAGGCCTCAACCACTTGCTGTTAGCGATGCTTATGGAATTTAACAAGCCTCTATGTATATGTCAGAAAGCATCTTGGTTAACAAGATGGCTTATAGGTAAACATTACTGTTTAACTGCATTTTATTATTCTGTTTACTTTAATAGGACATATAGAGAAAGAATATTTAACAAGTGACACTTTTTAGGGGCATCAGCTATAGCAATAAACTTTCCGTTCAATTGTAGTCCAATGTGCACGAAGCAAAATTCCTATTTTAAAGAGGTCCTATTATGCTTTTCCTTAGTTTCTAACATATACAGGGTGCTTCAAAAAGAATGATGAAATCCCTATATCTCTGCTACCACGAACTGCCCGTGAATGAAAGATGAAAGGGCGGGACATAGTAAATCTTGGTAACCCACTTATCCATTTGTAACTTTGTGTAATTGTCTCATGTTGCTATTAAGAAATATCCCACATTGAAATTAGGTCCATCTTTTTGAAACACCTTGTATATACTTTTACAGATGTGGACACTTATATTAACTGTGTCCAAAGTGTAAATTAATGAAGCTTTTTATGCTCTAAACACTGAATTTTAGATATTTTTTTCACGTATTTGGTCTACATGATATCTGTGAGAGACGATATCCTTAATATGGTCATCTGTGCCGGACAGGCACAAGAGCATGTCTCAGATACATACTCAGCTCACTTCAATGCATCACTGAAAGCCACAGGAAACCACTCCTACCTGTGGCTATTAAACTTTACAGCTCTTCCTGTTTATAATTTTTATGGACAGGATTTCTAGGCCACCAAGGTTGGTGGCCACAGGATCTCATCTCTGCTGTTTGTGGATGACGTGGTTCTGATGGCTTCATCAAGCAGTGACCTACAGGCCTTGCTGGGACGGTTTGTTACTGAGTGTGCAGCAGCTGGGATGAAGATCAGCAACTCCAAGTCTGAGTCCATGGTACTCTGCTGGAAAAGGGTGGTTTGCCCTCTCCGTATTGGAGACGAGGTCCTGCCCCAAGTGGAGGAGTTCACGTATTTTGGGGTCCTATTCACGAGTGAGGGGAGGATGGAGCAGGAGATTGACAGACGGATTAGGGCAGCGTCTGCAGTGATGCGGACATTGTACCGATCTGTCGTGGTGAAAAGGGAGCTGAGCTATAAGGCAAAGCTTTCGATTTACCGGTCTATCTACGTTCCTACCCTCACCTATGGTCATGAACTTTGGGTAATGACCGAAAGAATGAGATCGCGAATACAAGCTGCTGAAGTGAGCTTTCTCTGCAGGGTTGCTGGCCTCACCCTTAGAGATAGG
>VUQH01043789.1:0-19093 GCA_015106775.1 Etroplus canarensis | reverse complement strand
ATGTTGCTAAAGAGCCTACGATGCTACCAGCTTAGCATCCCAGGATATACGGCCAATTGCAGGAGAGATCTTTGACCCAGCCTACGGAGGAATATCCCCCATCTGCGGATTATATTCAGCAGTCAAGAGATCTCTTAAATCCCCCCTGTGGAACGGTGGAGCAAGGGCGTGGGACTCCCTCTTCAAGGACCCCACCTGAAACAGCCTCCACCTACAGGGGTGCCCCTGCTCTCTTGTCTTGGCCGGACAGAAGGATAAGGATGCAACCTCAGCAAAGATGATCACCAAAATAAGAGTTGCTATAGAGAGAAATTATAACCTTAAATTGATTTTATATATAGATTTAAATTGATTTGATATATATAAATGTTTTAATGCTGTTGCTTGGCCATTGCTAAATTGCTTAATAAATTTATATTCCTGCATTTAAAGCATTGAATCTGACTATTCACTAAATCTTCTCAGCCATGTAAATGCTAAGTTCTAAGTGTGCAAGTTACATCTAAAGGTTCTGAAAGGTTAGTCTAGTTTTGAGTCCACCTACAAAAACAGCCCCTTAGGGTGAATTATCCTCACCGTTAAAACCCATTCCTAGCTAATTTACCAAGCGCAAACGGTTCATACAAGGGAGCTGCTATAACTAACGTGCTCGATCTCCCACCTGACTGATACGGCTACCAGGTAGGGTGGGTGATTGGGGGAAGCAGGGTAGATGTTGGAATTGACAGCAGTGAGGGAAGCTCGGTGAGTCCCTTATTCCCAGCTTAAATGTACTCCAGGAAATCTGGCTGAGTAATACTCATCAGACCAGGAGACCGGACCCTTTAAATGGAGAGCTGGAGAAGCACTAGTCCTGCACTGGGCCTGTGCTTTAAACCCGGGAACCTGACACTGGCATAAGAACTGAGAGATTTTAAGCTCTTAGCTTAATTTGCTTACACTGACTTATAGTAACATCAGGGGCAAGTTTTTTGCTTTTCACTTATCATTGTCCATCCATCCATCCATCCATCCATTATCCAGCACTTTTCCGGGGGTCCAGGTCGCTGTGAGACATAGTCTCTCCAGCGTGTCCTGTGTCTACCCTGGGGTCTCCTCCCAGAGGGATGTGCCTGAAACACCTCAAGTGGGAGACATCCGGGAGGATTCCTGATCAGATGAACCACTTCAATTGGCTCCTTTGGATGTGGAGGAGCAGCGGCTCTACTCTGAGCCTCTCCCAGATAACTGAGCCTCTCACCCTATCCCTAAGCAACCCTATGGAGAAAGCTCATCTTACCTGCTCGTATTCGTGATCTCATTCTGTCAGTCTTTACCCAAAGTTCGTGACCATATGTGAGGGTAGGAACGTAGATTGACCGGTAAATCAACAGCTTTGCTTTAGAGCTCAGCTCCTTCTTCGCCACAACAAACCAGTAGAACATCCGCATCACTGGAGCCGCTGCTATGATCTTATGATTGTGAAGCACACATTTGCATTTAGATTGGTTTCTGATATTTCTTATTTTTTCTATGCAATTCTGTCTGAAACCTGATACAAAATCTGCCAAGAAAGGCACAACCAAAACAGATGGAGGACAATACTTTTGTTTTTTCTACATTTGTTTCTGTAACTTTCCCCCAGTAAACTGTGGTTGCTCTCTATAACCCACAGGGCATATGATCTAACTGGAGTGTCCTTGGTGCACTGGTGCACAAGACAAACACACATATAAATACAGCTCTATGCAAAAACCTGGCCACCCCTTGACAAACAGCATAGTTTTAAAATGAAAAGATTTTTTAAAAAGTGTTTATAGGAAATGGGAAATGCATGTAGGTCTTGTCAGTTTGAAATCATGGCCAAGAATAAGAAATAATTCATGCAAATTAAGTGCCAATCAGGAAACATTATACTGTAGTTTATGTTTAATTTCGGTGAATTTTCTGGTTGATACTTTTACTTGATGTTTGAATGCTAATCATTTGAACATCTGTGCCACTTCCTTATAATACTTCTCTTTTTTTAGAGCACAGGCTAATTGTTCTGTGTGTCCAGACTTGTATACAATTCAACCCATAAGTTTTTGGACACTGATTTTTGCGATTTGGCTTCTGTACAGTGCCGCCATTGATTTTAAATCGAACAACTGATCTGTAATTGAAGTGCAGACTTTCAGCTTTAATTCAAGCGGTTTAACAAAAATACTGTTTTAACTAGTTAGGAATTACAGACGCTTTTATACACAGTCTGACAAGAAGCTTGAGGTTCGTGTCCTCATTTTTCCTTGACAAATTAAGCCAATACAAGGTATGAAGGGGCCAAGATGACAGTGCGACGGTAGCATGCGGCCATTCCGGAACCAAGGTGGTGCTCATACCCCTGTGACTGTCCCTGTTTTGACCCGGAGGTTCGAGGACGACCAGACGCCGGCGTAGCTCCATAGTTCCGTCCACAGACGGTGCTAACTGGCGATCCGGCGGCACTGTTTTTCATGACCTGCCGGGCAGTGTCCAGGAAACCAAAGTTTTTGGGTTCCGGGGGGAGTATTGTCGCAGGGCTGATGCTGCAGATGGGGGCTTCCGATCTCGGCTTGCTGTGTGGACCGGGCCTTCAGTCCTCGGCGTCGCCTGATGCCGGTGGCCGGGGAAGAGGACGTCGCGGGCGGGGTATTGTGCTGGGCCGGAGGCGGGCCCTGACCGGCCGGCATTAACCCCTGTATGGGGCACCGCTATTTAGTTTCACTGCGTATTTATATGTAGTTGAAATGACAATAACGCAATCCAAGCCAATCCAATCTAAGTTAATTGTTGAACTTGCATTTGATAGCTGTGCAGTGGAACTCACGATATGAGGTCTTTTTCATCTGTGCAAACACTGCTTTCCTAAGGAAGTCCTATTGTCTCTTAACAATACACTAAATAATGGCTTGTGAGATGAAGGGCTGTGATGCTGTTTCCTGTTCCAGTGTCAGAGTGAAGCTAAGGTAACGTTGATGTTTGGTGGTCTTACGGTAAAGGTAAAGGGGTAGGCGTGCTGACCCAACTTCTTCAGCAGCTTCTCCTGCAGAAGAGTCAGAGGCTTTTTCTCCTCCTGCAGGGGTGGGAAGGCCTGAATGGTACTGATGTACAGATCCTTCCGTAAAGAAAGGCCCAGGACGTCCAGGTCCTCCCGACCATAACGAAATGCGCAAGTGAGAGTTACAAACACTGAGGATAGAAAAAGAAAGTGAAGCCAATCCATCAGTCCATCTTTCAGTCTTTTAATTTATGGCTGCCTTCAAGTCTTCTTACCTTTTCGATCTTTCAGATACTCTGGGTCGACAAGGAGCACTCCATCTACAGAAGGCAGATAAAAACTCTTGAATTCATGTAAAAAAAAAAAAGAACATAAATGGCTTGTAGAGCCACCTGGAGCAGCAATAAGTTGAAGCAATCGTGCTCTATATGACTTTTTTGACAACATTGCTTCAGATCACTGGGGGCAATCGTTTATGCACAGCCCTCTTAAGGTCCCGCCACAGCATTTGAATCAGGTTGAGGTCTGGACTTGGAATGGGTCACTGCAACCAACACCTTTTCTTTTCTTTTTTTTCAGCCATTCTGTTGTAAATGTTCTGATGATCTTGGGATGATTGTCCTATTTTAATGACCCAGTGTTCGCCACGACTTAGCTATAGATAGATGTCCTCACATTTGACTCTAAAATACTGTGGTATGCAGAGAAATTCATGGTCGACTCAATGACTACAAGGTGCCCAGGTTCTGTTGCTACAAAATAAGCCCAAATCATCAGCCCTCCACTACCACGCTTTACAGTTGGTATGATGTATCTGTGCTAATACGCTGTGTTAAATTAAAATACCCCCCACCCCCCAGAGACCACAACCACGGGCACAAGCACATTAAACTTTCATTCACATCAGTCACTGCAAAGTCAGTTATATCCTGATACAGTGTTTGTTTCCTGCCAGCCTGATTGTGTAAATAGTCATAATAATAATAATCTATCATTCTAATATACAATTATTAATTTTATTATAGTTCAGGGAGTAATCGCGCCTGCCTACATGAGCCCCGGGCTCAGCTGGCTCCGGCAGGCCCCTACTCAGGTTTACGAGCATGTGATATTTACGTAGCCAGTTATAATAGTAGTATTTCCTACTGCATCGGTCAACGCACAGGTGAATAAGGACCGCATCCCTCAGTAGGTAACCAGGCAAAGGTTGAAAAGTCCACTACTGGAACAAATTCTTCTCACAAAGAACCAGAGAGGATAACCACATAGGCTCTGTGGCTGCACACAATCAAAAACTCCTGAAAGTAAAACAGACAAAATGGACCAGAGAGGAGTACAAAAAAGTAACTGAAGCAGCCTCCAGAGCCACAAGTGGCCCTTCTGAGACGTCTACCACTCAAACAGCTTATACAATCAGGCGACAAGAAAACCCTACAACTAGACTTGCAAACAAACTTGCTATACTTGCTAATCTACGGAGGAATATCATCAAACATAAAAGGTAATTGATGTAGAACTCGAAACCATCCAAGAAAGACTGCAGCAGGCAACCCCAACACATGAGGAATTAACCCTTGTCCTGCCAGGACATCAATATATCGATGTCCCAGATACGTTTCGTGAACTGCTCTCCTTTCTGTCCTCTCTGTCCCCTCACCCCCAACCGGTCGAGGCAGATGGCTGCCCCTCCCTGAGCCTGGTTCTGCTGGAGGTTTCTTCCTGTTAAAAGGGAGTTTTTCCTTCCCACTGTCGCCAAGTGCTTGCTCATAGGGGATCATCGGATTGTTAGGGTTTTCCCTTTAACACTGTTTTATCTTTACCCTACAGTGTGAAGCGCCTCGAGGCGACTTTTGTTTTGAATTGGCGCTATATAAATAAAATTGAATTGAATTGAACTGAACTGCCGGTCATCTATATATTGATCACTTCCGATGTTTTCATTCACTGCCGGTCATTTAGCTGATCGTACAGCTGGCAAGACAAAGGTTAACTAGCCCGAGACCTGCACTCACTGCCAAGACGTTGATGGAAGAATTGCTAATGAAAATCTTGACCACCACCAGTCGCTAGAACCAGAAAAACTACAGTGCAGGGAAACATCCGGAATGAAATCTCTAATATTACAGGAATGGGAAATTGTACAGGAATCTACTGTTAATGAAAGGTTTCCACTACCAAAGATTAAGATTGATCACTGAACCGCAACCCTAATCAAGCATGCAAATGAGGCTGTAGCTGAGATCAAGCTAGAGATTGCCAATCCCCTCAATTTGGATGAAATTAGCCAACAGATATATGCAACAGTGGCTGCCATCACAGAAAAATTAGGGAAGACCTTAAACCCCACAGAAAGAAGAAACATCCAATGTGGAAAGACAAAATACGAAACAAAATAAGTGGTCTAAAAAAAGACCTTTCCATCCTTAGTGAAACTGAGAGAGTCCCAGATAAAACATTGGAAAAAGAAAAAACTAGAACGAAAACTAAACATCAAGAACAAATAAGACTTACAAATAGCTAAAGAAATACTTAAACAGAAGATCCAAGTTAAGGTGCAAAGGCTGAGGCAATTTGGAAAAACAAATGCCTTTTTCAGAAAGAACAAACTCTTAAAGACAATGTGAAGACCTTCTATCGTGAACCAGGGAAGAAAGCAATCGAGGTGAACGAGCCCCCACCCATTGAGGAATTTTGGAAAAACATCTGGGAGAAAGCCAAAGCTCACAATGAAAACGCAACTGGATCCCACAAAAGTTGAATGCATTTAAGACCTAGCAAGCCAAAACGGAAGATATCACTTTTGCCAAAACTAGCATAGCCATCAAAAAAAATTCAAGTAGCTGGAAATCTCCTGGAATAGATGAGGTCACCAACTTTTGCTTAAAAAACACGTACATGCTATCCATAAAGATCTTGCTAGGGGATACAATGAAGTTGTAAATAACCCACACAATTGCCCTGCATGGCTAACTGAGGGAGTTACCTACCTACTCCCCAAGTCAGAAGACACTTACTTTACTTACTTATCCAATTCATCCCCAGTGGGACATATGGCTGCCAGAAAACACTAAGAAACCAAAAAACTACTGGCCCATCACCTGCCTACCAGCGGTTCAGATCTTGACATCCATCTTGGCAGAAAGAACATATAATTTCCTTGAACCCAACAACTTATTTCCAGATGAACAGAAAGGGGAGCAGACGCAGTAGCTATGGTCGTAAAGACCAACTGCTTATTAATAGAATGATGCTTGAAGTTGCCAAATCAAAGAGGAGAAACCTCTCAACAGCATGAATCGATTACAAAAAAGTATTTGATAGTATAGTAGTATTTGTCCCCCACTCGTTGATTAAAAGGACACTTGAGATGTACAAATCATATCCCACTACCTTTAGATTCATCCCTGAACGTATGAAACTGTGGAAAACAACTCTGCACCTCCGCCATCCCAGCGGATCCATGACATCTAGGCCAACTGCAATTAATTGCGGCATTTTCTAAACTATTATACCTGCCTTAACAGATCCCAGGAAACCACAAATCACATTATAGCAGGCTTCCAATAACTTGTAAAGACAGAATATATCCAAAGGCACAATACGGTTGCAACCCACCTACACTGGACTAGCAGCAGGGAATATAACGTGGACACTGTAGAAAAGTGGTATGAACACCATCTAAAAACGATAGTAGAAAAAAGATGATATTACTATCCTCTATGACATGCCCATCCAGACAGACAACAAACTGCACAGACATTGCAATCAAGAATAAGCGGGAAAACAAGCATACCCTTATTGATGTGGCCAATCCATCTGATAAAAACATCTCCAATAAAGTATCAAAGAAACTGTCCAAATTCGACTTGGAGAAATAGCCCGGATGTGGCAGATGAGGACAGTGGTAATCTGTACACAAATGTTAATTGAGGGATTTAGTTCATTTAGAGATTTCTTTATGTTACAGCAGATCATATATGCCTAAGCTTTGCTCAGTAACCTTAAGACATAGAGCTGCTTCTGTGCCTTCTTCACTATAATCCCTGTGAGGTCCTGGGACAGGATATGTTGCTTTAAAACTTGTATATACCCTTCAGCATTGATGGTGTGCAAGTTGCCAATACCATAGGCACTAATGCAACCCCATACCACCCAAGATCTTCTTTCATCATCTTTCAGCTGCTCCCATTATTGATAGTTTGTATTTTTATTTCATTTTGAGCTTTTGTTTACAGTTCAGCTCAGTTTCAGTTGGTTTTCAGAGTGGGACTGCCCATTTCAGGTTAGCTTTTATTGTTTCAAAATGTTATATTTTTATCATATACAGTAGCTGAAGCATCAGTAGTTGTTTGTTTGTTTACAGGCTCAAAATGGCAAAGAAAGAACTTTCTTTAGAGACCGGTCAGTCTATTGTTGTGCTTAGAAAGGAAGGCTGATCAATGTTGTTAACTACTCCCTTCAGAGAGCAGCACAAACTGGCTCTAACAAGGACAGAAAAAGGAGTGGGAGGCCCCGATGTACAACTGTGCACGAAGACAGATATCTGAGAGTGTGTAGTTTAAGACAAAGATGCTTCAACTGGCAGCTGCACTAAATAGTACCCGTCACACACCAGTGTCAGCATCAACAGTGAAGAGGCCACTTCAGGGTGCTGCACTTCATAGCAGAATTTTCAAGAAAAAGCCAAATCTCAGACTGGCCAATAAAAAGAAATGACTGAGATTAGCAAATAGCACAGACATTGGAGGAAGAAGGTCAGGATGAGTTCATGGTTGAGGTCTTCAGATCAAACAAAAGAACATTTGTGAGCAGAACAAATGAAATGATGAAACAGTGCTTAATACCATCAGTTATGGTGGAGGCAGCGTGATGTTTGGGGGCGCTTTAGAGGAGGTAAAATAAGAGATTCATACACAGGGGAAAGGACCTTGAGGAAGGAAAGCAATCACAAGATTCTGGAACGCCATGCCATACCCTGACAGCACTTTATTTGAGTCAGTTTCATCCTACAACAGGATAATGATCCAAAACACACCTCCAAAATGTGTCAGCAATATTTAAAGAAGCAGTCAGACAGAATTCTGACTGTAATGGAGTGGCCAGCACAGTCTGTAGATCTGAACTCTACTGAGCTGTTGTTGGAGCAGCTTGACCTCAGGAAGACTCCATCAAGCCAATCCATCTTGTGGGAGATGCTCCAGGAAGTGTGTGTGTGTGTGTGTGTGTGTGTGTGGATATGCACATGTTTAGACTTACCTACTGGATCTACATGATCTAAGTGATCAACAAAGTCTCTTTTCCCCAAATAAACTGTGAGCTGTGGGAAGAATAAAACAAAAGAAATAAAGATGGTGATTGAAGATCACTGTGAGTGATGACATGGGTCAGAAATAAAACCCCTCACATATATCCCACCTTGCAGTTGGGGCTGGACTTCTTAAAGACTCTGTGGAAAGATGGAGAGAACAGAGTGAGAATACACAAATTAATTTGTTTTTAAAAAATGAGCAACCTGGACTTCAGCAAGTGTAACTTGCACACTGAGGCCTGAAAACATCTTGAAACCTGAAATGTGTGAGCACATCAGCTACACAGCGTCAACCATGAGTGAATACTCCTAGATAACAATAGCTTTCCCAGTTCTAAACAGTAGCAGAGTCTGTTATTTTTCATACAGGCCAAAGGCAAAGGACAAGCCAGTGGTTTGGCATATAATGAAGGCAAGTAAATAGAGGATACATGGTGCCATCTTTCTTTTATTAATCAATTACTTAATCTTTTAATCAAGTGAGAACTGTTTTGAAGTGGGAATCAATGCTAAATCAAATCATGACAACAACTACAAATGAAATGCCTAGAACTTAAGCTAGTATACTTCTACTTTAAATCAGACCCTGTGTGACTAAGACCTTTGACCCCACAATCTTGTTATCAGATGTTCTACCCATCATAGGTATTAACGACACAAAGTTTAGAAAAGATCCAGAAAATAAGTCAGCTCCTGTAGTGGAAAATGTTGTAATAGACAGATGGACAGACACACAGATGGATGGTTACATGGACTTTGAGCACGTTGTTCATTCTTCTGCCCGTAATGATGATTAACTATACAAGCACTGGTAAGGATCCAGGAGCCCAATCAGTTCCTATGGTGATGACAACATTTTCACTGATAACCCCGTGTGAACTTTACCTTAAACAACCCCCCCCAAGGGATTAATAAAGTATTCTGATTCTGATTCTTTGACCTCATGATCTCTAAAATGTTCTCAATTCTTCTACCCATCCTAGTGATCAACCATACAAGTATTGCCAATGATCCAGCAACCCAGTTAGCTCGTATTCAGTTCAATTCAATTTTATTTATATAGCGCCAATTCACAACTAAAGTCTCCTCAAGGCAAGGTAAGTAAAGATTCTACAGCATTAGAGACGATTCCCTATGAGCAAGCACTTGGGGACTGTGGGAAAGAAGAACTCCCTTTTAACAGGAAGTGGCCTCCAGCAGAACCAGGCTCAGGGAGGGGCAGCCAGCTTTAAGATAGGATGGGGCCTGATCATTTAAGACTTCCTAAGTGAGTAGAAAGATTTTAAATTCAATTCTGGATTTAACAGGGAGCCAATGAAGAGAAGCCAATATTGAGGAAATATGGTGGCAACAACATATTCACTGATGACCCCATATGTACTTGACCTTTAACTGACCTCAAAAATGTTATCAGCTCTTCTAACCAACCAAACAAATAACCAAACAAATCTTGGTAAGAATCCAGCAAAGAAGTCAGCTCCTATATTGGCAATGAGTTTTGTAATAGATGAATGTATGGATGGATGGATGGATGGATGGACGGACAACTCAAACACCTAATGCCGCCATTGGTAGAGACATAAAAATCTAATTCGCCTGGGAAAGATTCCTACTCCACACCATTATTCTGTATCACCGTTCTCTACTCGTGAACACAGGAGATAATTAAACAAAGCTAGTCAGCATGATCAAGAAAGCAGCTAGCATTATTCTCCTGTATTCTCAATGCCAAGCTAACTACTCATTTTGCCTATGAAGGTAAACTGCTGAAACTAAGCAGGAGTGTTTTTGTGAGTGTCAAATATGGTTTGACCTCGTGCAGAGCCAGACTGAAAATTTAGAAGGCAATATCAGAGCCAATATTAACTATTATACTGTATAGTCTGGTCTCAGAATCATTCTGCGGCAGGTAACAGACTCCACATATCCACAGTGTGTCATAAAGAAGTATTAACAGCCACCTGCACCTGAGGAGTCAGTCCAGGATTACACAGAGATGCCAAAAACTATGGCAAGCCTGGGAAGATGGGGGTTGATATGCAGCAAAGATAACCTTAAACCTTAAACCTTTCTAGCCTACGCCATAAACAAACTGCACATTCTGGTTAACACTGCAAATCAGAATGAATTCATCCCTGGGGAGGGAACTGTTTACATTACAGATGCTGCACTAAGATAGAAGTTTATATAAATATAAAGATGGGAAAATGAGAATGTAAAAACCTATATGTGAAAAACAGTACTATAAACACTACATACAAGATATGACCATACGAGAAACAGTCCAGGTGTTAATCTGAATCAGACTCTTTATCACTGCCAAATTATTAATCCACTGTAGCAACCCTTTGGGGAGAATGCAAGGGAGCAGCTGACGGTACATACAGACATGAACAGACAGACGATGAAACTGTATAAACCTAAGCATGAAAGTGTAATTGTACCATAATCAATTTTGATTTTAAGACTGAGCCCGTAGACTAAAACTACCGACAGCAGGCTTATGTTGAAGAATACATTGTCATTTATGTGAACACCAAAGCAACAAGTCAGTGTCCTGGTGTTTCAGAGTACAGGAACCTTAAGGCCTAGTTAGTCAGAATAGCTGTTCCAGAAACCAGGGAGCTGTGAGTGTGGGAACTGTGGATCTCTTGTAAGAGACCAATATACACAGATGGCACTGTGTAATCACATCATATTTCCTGTCTTTCAAACATATACACCCACTGCAGCAGTGAGCCAATTCTTGGCGTAAACAAAGAGTTAGCCGCTGAAAAGCCTGATGAACTGCAGGACAGGAAGGTCATCATAAACTGCAACTAAATTTGTCTTGCAGTTTCACAGTGTGTTGCAAAACTGCTCCTGCGTGACATTTTCTTTTAACAGTCGCTGTGTGTTTAACAGAATAGAGCGGAACAGCAGTCTGTAAGGGCTGGTCCACTACCATGTGTGTCTGATTAGATCACAGTGCACAACATGGAACACTACTAAACCCGAGGGCCACATCAATCATTGCAATGGAACAATAGATTAGCACTAACAATGAGCAATTTCATTAAAAAAAGGCCAAACAAGAACGGAAATGCACTGGCATTTTTCTAATCTTACTGTCCAAAGCACTTTGGACTACGGACCACAATTAACCCTACATTTATTAAGCACTTCATCTGTGATCAGTTTATTATCACCAGTTAATCTAACTTGCACTTCCTTACATTGTGGGAGGAAGCTAGAAGCAATCCACAGAGGCAGCGGGAGAACATGTCAGCAGGTAGGGTTTAAGTCAGGAACCTTCTTGCTGTGAGGTAACAGTGCTAACAAATACACCCCCGTGTCACCCAATGAAACAAAATTTGAATAAAATTAAACTGAGCAATTTCAGTCAGCCAGCTTACACATTATGGTTACTCAGTTCAATTTTTATATAAAACAAGAGGCCTGTACTATGAAGCAGGATTTGCAATTACCCAGCAGTTCACTTTTTGCCTGGCTATATCGCCGGGGTAACTTATCTGACCTGGCCTGCTCCAGAGCAGGTGAAGTTCTAGATTAAAGGTCAACAGGCGTGAAATCACCACCTACTGACCCAATCAGGTCTCTGGAAAACAGTGTCACCGATCACAGAAGATCCTGTGGACCTCTGTGCACATAGTAGAAGGGTTGAACGTTGTGTCAACAGTCATTGAGCAATATTACACAAACATGTAACAATAATTTAATTGGATAACGGCTGTAATCTGTCAGATTCTTCTGTGTCTTAAAGAAAGAGTTGTGAAACTCACACAGTCAGCATTTTTCCCCAACTTTCCTTGCTGACTTCAAGCAAGCTGAACTCTTTTTCATATAGTAGATCTTTTCCAGTTTTTAAATTGATCACACATTCATACTAAACTACTGTACAGTGTTTCGCCTGTTGCAGGCACTTGCCCACTGTTTTATCCGTAGCAGCTGCGTTTCTTCATATTTTTCCAATATTATAGTTTCATCTTCTTTTGTAAAATCAGACAATAAAAAAAATCTGACAGTAAATGTATCCACGCTTCTGATTGGTCAGATGCTGCCTTTAATAGCTGGATTGATCAACCCTGGGTTGACTTATCAAGCTGATAACCACCTTCGTGTGACCGCTTATCCTGATTGCCAGTGTTGGGTTAAGTGAACCCAGAAAATGGAAAAATATTCTGTGTATGATAAATTGGGTTTGTAGTACAAGGTTCAGGTTGTCTGCTAATTATCACCTATTTGGAACGGCAGGGTTCCAATCTCCTTCAGTCCACATGCCCGCATGTTGAAGTGTCCTTGGACAAAATACTGAACCCCAAATTGACCCTATTGCATCTATTGGCATGTGATAGTGAGTGTGATAGTAATAAAGCACTGTATAAAAGTGTGTCTGAAGCGGTCAAGTGGCTTGGAGTAAAGAAAGCACTTTGAGTGCTCAATTACCAGTCCACTAGGGGGCAGTGTCAAAACATGTGGGCTTTACTTGTTTGTGTTTTTGTTGTTGTTGGTCCTTCAGCGTAGCCCCTGCTGTGGAGAAGACAGGAGTCACAATAGTCAAAGAACTTCTTTTTAGTGGAGTCGGAGTGTTAAAGCTGTCATTGCTGCCATGGTCTGTGCTACTCATGTTGCTTTTTATTACCTTTAAAGTTTGCTTTCCTAGCTCAAAAAAAGATGAACTCATGCCACAGCAAGGTGTCGCCCACAAGTCACAAGATCTCTATTCTTCTGAGAGTATTGGTCACATTTTAGTGAAACTTAACTACGGTGATCGCCTAATGAGTCTCCACCCAAACTGTGCTCAAGGTCAGAATCATGGGCACCTCTCAATTTACAAAAGAATCTCTACTCCTGAAAATGAAGGTTTGCGTGTGCCCATCTGCCATCTATGCAGCCATTAGATATATTTATGACAGAATACTATGGTTACTACTGATCATGTAGTCATAATACTCCTGAACTCAAATGCTTTCATTGGATTAATCCATCCTGGATATGGGTGTTTCCGAGCCTCCTTGAATTCTCAGTGAATATTAATTCTCATTAGTTTGTGCAATACAGCCAACCAGTAAGAGAAAACCACATCACTTTCTTTCTGTGTGTCACACCTTGCAGTGACCTCTGAACTGTGGTGGATCAGTGATGTTCTGGTTTCACGTTTTCTTTTCATAATAACGTTTCCCGTGAGAGCCAAATATTCAGCCAGAGAGCGTTCAGCATATTATAGCGCCATTGCTTTTGGGCTACAAGCTGTTGGCGTTTTCAAGAACTGCACACAAGTGTGTCTCCATAACATCTGCTTACGTTGAATTTCCATAATCCTCTCTGTGTAGCCAAGGATCTGAGCAAACGGATACCATTGCCGGATGATAAGTCCTGCATTAAAACCTCTGGTTTCTCTCTTCAGATCTGGGAGTCCTATTTCCAGGCTATGGGCATGAAAAAGTGTTCAAATGGTCCAACATTTATATTTCCAGATATTTGGCAGAGTGCAGTGGTAGACTTGGAAAAATGATGGTTGAAAAGTTGGACTAAACTACTTAATATTCCTTTTCCTAGCAATAAACTCCACCAAAAAGCACAGTAAATGCTATTGGGCAAATTAAACTGATTTCAGAATTGGTGGCCAATAAAAAGCCACAGGGAACTTCTTTAAAGACATAAAACACAAACAGCTTAATGAGAGAGAAGTTTAATCAGTCTCAGTTGGAATCTCTGCCGTTATTTTAATGGCTGAGCGTTTCTTTTCTGTTGTTGTCTCAGTGCAGATATCTGTGGCGTGACAGAGACCACACAGAGCTAATCTTCCCAATGAAACCACCCCCGCGCATGCAGGAACAGCTCCTGACAACCACAACAACATATGGTGAGCGCTAAGCTGCCGTCAGGTCATAACAGTGGAGCTTGAAACTCTGAGAGCGGCGGGCACATCGCTGCCCCGGTTTCTCTTCAGCCGTCAGAGGGGATTATCAAGGAGCTGCACTTCACCGAGCTGAGACTTCTAAGTCAATACAATAACTGACACAATGCAAAGAAATAATCCTGTTTTTGAAAGGATCGCTGGTGTCCTTACGTGGCTGGTTTGTAAAATTAGGATGCTTTAAAAAGTGTATGCTGCAACTTTCAAAGGGAAAGATGTTTTAAGCAGTTCGAGGTCAAAGCCAAAACTTTGGTGATTGATCGTGCTAGAAGTAACGTTGTATAATGTTTCTAGAATTACTAATATTCGCTGTAGTTTGGTTGAAGTTGTAGCAAGTTTTCATGTTTGCAACAGGTTTTTGTGAAAGAAAATGGCAATTTCTAACTCTGAAAACAGTGAAATGGCAAAGGAGTAACTGAAGAGGTGTGTCCAAGGCAGTGAAGCCTTCCCACTCAAGCTTGATTGCACCCTTCTTAAATGTTGTTGTCAGTCACTGTGTGAACAAAAGCTTTGGACCACACCTCTTAATTATTGAATTCAGGTGTTTCATTCAGTCCCATCACAACAGGTGTATAAAATCAAGCAGTTAGCCATGCAGTCTGCCTTTTAAAGAGCTCACTCCAGCTTGGTACTGCAACAAGTCAAATAGTGAAATTTCTTCCCTCCTAGATATTCCAGCACCAACTGTAACTGATAATATTGCAAAGTAACTCAACCATGTAAAGTTATTGAGTGCTGAATGGGGTCACTGAGTGCTGAGGCATGTAGTGCATAAAAGTGGCCAACACTCTACTGACTCACTAACTGCAGTTAGTGTCCCAAACCTCCTTTGGCATTAACGTCAGCACAAAAACTGTGTGCCGGGTAAATCACCAAGCACAATGGCGAGTGTCAGGTGTAAAGCACGCCACCCCTGGACTCTGGAGCAGTGGAAATGTGTTCTGTGGCGTGAAGAATGCCACTTCTCTACCTGGCAATCTGCTGGACA
The DNA here is from genome assembly GCA_015106775.1 of Etroplus canarensis. Taxonomy (NCBI): domain Eukaryota; kingdom Metazoa; phylum Chordata; class Actinopteri; order Cichliformes; family Cichlidae; genus Etroplus; species Etroplus canarensis. Next base: position 3,879 of record VUQH01043789.1, on the reverse strand, counting down.
AGTCTGGGTTTGGGAGATGTTGGGCTGACTGATTGCAGTGTGCCAACTGTAAAGTTTGGTGGACAAGGAATAATACTATGGAGTTGTTTTTCCAATTAAAGAAAATCTTAATGGCCCTTTTCTGTTACAGCATGACTGTGCCCCAGTGCACAAGGCAAGCTCTATAAAGGCGTGGTTGGATGAGTTTGGTGGGGAAGAACTTGACTGTCCATCAAAGAGCCCTGACCTCAACCCCACCAAACACCTTTCGGATGAACCATAGCCAGGATCTCTTATTCAGCAGTGTCTGAACTCACAAATACTCATCTGGATGAATGTATCATGGTGCTTGGGTTTTACGTTATAAATCTTTCTAATTCAGGTTTATTTTGGTTTTGTTATTCACATCCTGAATTAATCCAAAAAAGGAGTAACTGATTGATTGATTGTAGATTGACTTGTTGTCACCATGTAAAACAGCCAGGTTGTTAAAACTGTTACTTAGAGCACCTCCCGTCGTATCCAGGAGCAGATTTCTCCATCGTGTTTTCATCTGCGGCCGCTGTGATTCTCATTTTGCTCACAGGATTTCAGAGTGGCTTACAGCAAACGCTTCGTGACTGACAGGCGGGTTAATCAAGTTGTTTTTAATCTTGCTGAAAATCTCCCCAGCCCTTTCCTATTATCATAATGAGCTCTCTCGTGTCTGTTTCAAGTCCTCGCTATGGCAGCCGTTTGAGCGCTCCCATCAGAACAGCGACGAATCGAGAGCACTTTCTGTGACTGAAAGGTCACGGGGTCAGCACGGGGAAAACACTTGGTACTTCAGGCTACTAATTAAATTTTTATTTCAGCTTAAAATCGATCGATCTGGTAGCTTACAGTGTTAGCAGTAAGTATTTACTCAGAGATTTCAGGTTTGGCATTGTGAGAGACGTGATGATCTAGAATTGTGGTTGTATAAAGTGCGCAGGTGAGAAAATATAAAATCAGAGAAGCCAGTCATAAAAAGAACAGCCAGGACTGGTCAGACAGTGTAGTTTGGCTGCTGTAGAAATGAAGTGATTTGTGAAGCTGATGTATACAGGTAGATCCGTACCTTTTTTTTGTTGCCTCTGTGTACCATCAGTCTATTCAGTCAAAGTCAGTCAAAAACGATTGAAGTGCAGACTTTAGGCATTGATTCAAAGGGTTTGACAAAAGACTTGCATTACCTGCTTAGAAATAACAGCCGTTTATATACATCATTCTTATTTTCAGAGGCTCAAAAGTAATGGGACAAACTAACATAATTTTAAATGTTTATTATATTATCTTATATTACAATATCTATTTGCACTGTGAAACTCTGTCCAATCGGTTTTGCAGCATTTGGCTGAATCTGAGCAGAGAGCATCGCCCTGTACACTTCACAATCCATCCTGCTGCTCCTATCAGTCACATCATCAATAAACACTAGTGACCTGGTTCCACTGGCAGCCATACATGCCCATGTCATAACACTGCTCCCACTGTGTCTGACAGATGATGTGGTTTGCTGTGGATCATGAGCTGTTCCTTTCCTTCTCCATACTTTTCTCCTCACATCATTCTGCTTCAAGTTTATCTTGGTTTCATCTGTCCAGAGAATTTTTTCCAGACTCTTTAGATGTTTTTCTGTTCTTGAGTGGAACCAGTGGTTTGCACCTTGTTGAAACCCTCTGTATTTACATTCATGAGGGTGCTTCTTGATCGCAGACTTTGACAGTGACACGCCTACCTCCTCAGGAGTGTTCTCGACTTGGCTAGATGTCATGAAGGGTTTTTCTTAACAGTTTCTGTGAGCATCCACTTTGAATGGACTGGTGCTTATATTCTACTCTGACTGAGCACTCAAAGCACTTTTACTACAAGCCTCATTCACCAATTCCCACACAAATTCATACAGCACTGTGTACTGTGGCTTTAATTATCACATGCATCAAGGTTCAATGTCTTGCCCAAGGACACTTCAGCATGCAGACTGGAGAAGCCAGCTGTACCCCCAACCTTCTTGTTGGAAGATGACCCACTCTACCTCCTGAGCCACAGCTGCCCAAACTGACTTATTTGTCTCCCATGGTTTATTTTGGGTTTTCAGCCTAATAATGGCCTCCTTCACTTGGATCCATATTTGTTTGGGCCTTATATTAAGAGTTAGGTCATTCTAGGATCAGTCAAAATACTACCTGGTATATAAAGCTTGAGATTAATATGTTAATAAAACATTTTATACTTTTCATAAAGTGAATAATGGAATATGCTGCTTGTAAACTTTTTCAGCACTTTTCACCTCCTCACTTAAGTACATATTACATGGTTACGTCCAAAAGCAACCTGATTGGTGTCCCTGTAGTGTTGTGGTTTACACATTTGCCTTACAAGCAAAAGTTCCCTGGTTTGATTCCAGATGGTGGCATAAGCCCCTCTCACCACGGAGGGTTGCATCAGGAGGGGCATCCAGCATAAAACCTTGCCAAATTACCAATGCAGATTAATCCACTGTGGCGACCTCTTGGGGAGAATGCAGGGGAACAGTCGAAGGTGCAAACTGGTTAAAAAGCAACCTGATCAGTTGGACTGTATTGTAGAGTCAACGACTCAAACCATGACGGCCCAAATTTTTCAAAGTTAAAGAGCAATTTGCAGCAAAGCAGACATGAGGAGAAATTTGCCCAACATTGTTTCAGTTCCTTAACCACATAGGGGCGCTCTACCATATCAGTAAGAAATTAAATTCAGTGCAAATCATTCAGTGCAGACATTGGCAAATCATGCTGCCTCTCCATACATGTGGAAGAAGCAAACTGGTAAGGGAGTTGCTTTTAAGTTAATGTTTTTGAGTTCATACAAACCATCCCTCTACTGTACAGACTCAACAAAGGGCGTCAGGTAGGCTCCCCCTGAGTAAAGAATCGATAGGTGGTCTGTTGCTTCAGTGCAGAGGCAGCCATCCTGTTCAAGCCAAGTTTAGAACCATACGAGCCTGTAAAATGCAAACGTTAATCGATACAGTGAAGTGCTCAGAGCAGAATACTTTATTAATCCCAATGGGGGAATTGCGTTATTGCTATAGATGCGCAGTTATATAAATCTGAAGGCGGAAAGATGAAGATTAAATATATAAAATTATGTATCAAATTCAAAGTGACATAAATAACTCCAACATTTAACATTATATACAAAATATACAAGATATGGTGATAGAAAGAAACTGGTCAAGGCGTCACAGGGAGAAATGATAGTTTTATTTCCACAGGTAGGAATGATTTCCTGTGGCGTTCTGTGGAGCATCGTGGTGGAATGAGTCTGCTGCTGAACGTGCTCCTATGTCTGTCCTGTCATGGTTCCCCCTGCCCTCGCTGGTCTGACCCCGCCTCTTCTGCTCCCTCTGTTCTGTTGGGCTGGGCTGGGGACCATTAACCTCTTTTCGTTCCAGCTGTGTGATCCGGCCACGCCTCCTCCTCCCACCTGCTGGTCATCAGCTCATCCACCCTGCTGCCTTCTTAACCAGCGGAGGGGCATGAGGCTGACGCTGGATCGTTGCCTTACCTGCGTAAGCAGCCCTGGCCATTAGCGTGTTACATGTATAGCCTCAGCCTAGCCCTAGTCTTTGCTAAAGTCTCTAGCCTTAGTCTTCTGCCTTGTTGGGTCTCCTCTAACCTCTGCTCTCCTCCACCCAGGAAAATCCCCGGACTCTCGGAAACTCTCTCAGGACCCGTTTATTGGGAATCTCCGCTTCGGACCCCCCAGCCCACCCTTCAGACACGCCCCTGCCCCTTGCACATTTCTCTTAACCTTTGTTGCTCCCTTGTTTGTACAATAAACCTCAGTTGAACTTGCTTCCTGCATCTGGGTCCGTTCTGTAAGACAGGGACCATG